>PNEQ01101489.1:21475-84450 GCA_003012365.1 Medauroidea extradentata | reverse complement strand
CGATGCATACTGGCACAATACATGTTAAATACAATATCAGATAACAATTTTGTTGTTCTTATGTGATCCTGTGATGCTCAATTCAACGTATGTAGAGTAGATAAATCTTGCACCTCATGATTACTTACACAGTATTATTTAGCTGTGAATTCCCCTGTGAGCGAACAATATTTACTGAAGTTACAAACAGAGAATAAACGTTGTAGATCATTTGGTTTGTTGGTTGCTGCCAACAACGTTTAATCTTGACTAGATTTTTCAGTCTGCTTATAAACGTTTTTCACGAAGATATCATTCTGTAGTTCATTTTCTTCAGGAAAGTGCACTTCTTCATAGAACTGAATGTATTGTATAGGTGGCCATGTTGTGAAGAGTGGAGGGTTGTATGGTTATATATCGTTATCAATTACGAGTTGTAAAAAAAATTATTACTGCAGTTTTTAAATAATACGGGGATTATTTTCCTTTCCTTTGGCTGGCAATTCACAAACTATAATTAATTAAATAACAAATTACTTTTTAAAATATTTGCTAATGTTTTCCTACTCTACAAAAAATATTAAAAAACATTGTACTCACAGTATTTATGTATTAAAACTGAAATATACATCTAAGAATATATAAATATTTAAACATAAAAAGAGACCTTAAAGTAAGTGCACAGTAAATCTTCAAATTCCATTTCCATAAAACTACACCCAATGTAATGTCCTATTTTCAGGTTAGAATTTACGATGCTTTAGGCTATCTAAACGATTTAAGAGCCAGAGCTGCCAATAGAAAATTTTTATCGGAAACAGCGAATAAATAAAGTATGTGTAGTAATATGTTGAACTTTGTTGATTTAAAATATTAATTTATAAGCATTCTGAGTCATGCCTAAGGTGCCCACTACACAACATCCTTTTCATATTTTTATGTGTTCGCCAAACATTATGATAATATCATGATATCAATTTCTCTTTTTTTAAATTTAAAAGACAGCTTTATTCTTTTTGTTAATGTATGTGTACTAGTACTAATTTATTTAACAAGACTTCAAAATAAAAGAAGAGGTTATCAATTCGGTTGTATATTTTCTTAATGTTGTTAACTCAGAACTCCGTTATTTACAACCCAATTTGGAATATCTATTTTGTTGGCAAGGGGATATTTTCAAAGGGGTTTTATTTTCGTTTAATTGTCATTGGACCTTGGATTTCGAAGATACACCAGGGAACTCCTAAAATTCAAATAGGAGTGAGTAAGTGAGAGATTTTGTTCAGCGCTTAACATCGCGGTCTCTAGCTCCGGCGATGGAGGGGTGACATGAGGTAGTATGGAGTGACGCCGAAATGAAACGGCGGGGGAAACGGGAGGTCTCCGAGAAAACCCGCCGACCAGCGGCATCGTCCGGCACGATTCCGAAGTGCGAAAATCTGGGGACCAACCCCGCCGGGAAATATCTAATAGGAAATGTATGGCGATTGAGATATTGGTAGGTTTATGACAATCCAAGACTAGGTACAGGTACCTTACTATGATCAAGGACGTTCTGGACTGACTTGAACTGCGAAGGCACAACGGAACTCCTTAACAGTAAACAGCACGAATGTGGAAGGTAGGCACCGGATCTCCGTAAGAAATCAAGAAATAACACATTTTTAACAAAAAGTAACACTGACTTTAAAAAAAAAATCTACTCTGAAAAAATGCCCTAAAAAGTAAAAAACAATTATGTTATTTTCTACTAATTAAAATACTATCAATTTGTTAAAACAGTACTTTACAATTTTTTTTTTAGTCAGTGCCAAATTTTTTAGATTGTTTTCGAAATGTCTTAACTTTGACAAAGTATATTTAAAGTTTCATTAATTCGATACTGTAGTGATACCTAATTAAAGAAATTTACAAATGAACACAACTTGCTAAAGCAACGCATTAATTGCTAAGTAACCTAAATAAACACATTTACAAAAATAAACAAGCCACGGACGCAACAAATCGGGAAAATATGTTGACAAATGAGCACATATGTTGGGTTAAAACAAAAGTAAATTCATTCATGCGATTCTAAGCATCAAGAAGCCACAAACAAATAAAATTAGAGAAAACTTATAGGATATAAGCTCATCAAAAATTTATATATCGGATACAACTGTCAACGACGTCTGTCTGCCCTCACGCGCCTGCCCGCACTCGGGTCGCTCCCAGCCCTGCCGTATACGCCCGCCACTACGCCCCGTGCTGTTCAACACCGCGTGGCTGCTGTCTTTGTGTCGATTAAGAAGTGCTTGGTTGCAGTCAATGTTACCATTTCATTAAATTATATGTATACATATGCTACTTCCTTACACATTTGTTAACCTTGGCTGACACCGACTCCAAAAATAACCATAATAGTATATTACTATTCTAATAAATGATTGTATTCTAATAAGTCTAAAAATAACACAATTATTATTTACTTTTTGTGTATTATTTTCTGCGTATATATATATTTTAAGTCAGTGTTAATTTTAGTAATGATTTTTTTTAAATTCTATGTCGCCTATATAAAGAAATATCTCAAGGCGGCCGCTTACCTTACGCTTCAAATGCGCTGCAGTGAGTTCGTAAACAGGTTTTTTTCTACGAAAATATTCCACGTGTGCCAATTGTGCCAACATACGAAAAGAAAACAAAGTTCAGACAAGGTCGGAGCATCATTGTTAAAAACACTGTTTCTAAGCCCTCAGGCATGGCTAAAAACGGCCTTTTCAGACTTCCGTGCTTCATAATGTGAAACTCAGATTGCGACCTGTACTGAACTTAGTTGCAGACTTTCCACCAATGAAGTTATATGGTAACCGCTTATTAATGTCCCATAGTAAAAACCGTCCGGCGGGAACCTTTCACGCTAGTTCAGTGCTTTACTCGTTGAGGCGACGCGGCATTTGATGCGCCCTTCAAGGTCGACCTTACTGTTCCGTCGCTTTTGAGCCTGTCACGCGCGGGTAGGCGGCGCCCTTAAGTGTATGTATTGAATGCATTCACTTGCTTAGTAGGTACAGATCATACTATTATAACCTAGTTCCCTATCCGGCCAGTGATTATTAATTCTTACCATTTTTCAGTGCCAGTAGGATTTTCAACTATGTCCGTCTGTGGTGCGGTCTACTCTAGTGAGTCACGCACATCGATGCCCTTTTTGCCTTAAATTTAACCGTTTTAATCGCCGTAAGATATTGCTTTGAAGTCGTTTATTTTTGTAAACAAGTCGGCTGTTGGCTGCCCACGTGTCTGTTTAGTTACTGAGCTCGGTGGTTTCGTTCAGGCATGTTTTCATCCAGCTGCTGATTGGCTGCTGACGTACAGCGTTGCTGGCCAGTTCCATCATACTGACAACCAGTGCGTCATTTCTGGCTAGTGCAGCTTCAGTCGCGGGCCTTACGCTATCGAAAAAGTTTACTTATGTTGTAGCGCCTATTTTTTATATCGTAGTGCAGGGAATACACTATAGATAAGAGTGAGTGAGAGATTTTGGTCAGCGCTTAACAACGAGGTCTTTAGCACTGGTGAGGGATGTCATGATATGAGTATGGAGCAGTGCCGGAATGAATGGGCGGGGGGAACGGGAGATCCCCGAGAAAACCCGCCGACCAGTGGCATCGATTCTCACATGCGAAAATCCGGGGACCGACCCCGCCGGGAATCGAACCCGGATCGCCTTGGAGGTCTGACCTCTCGGCCACCGCGGGCCCCACTATAGACAAGAAGTTACCAGTACAGCTGACAAGCCTTCTTTCCCCAAAGTGGGTGTAAGTTAACCCAAAAGTTAAAATTGTGTACGTACATCTAGAAATAATAAATAATAACAATTTAGAGTATTCTTGTGCTATCTTCTAACATGGTGTACCTACAACAATAAAATATTTTAATAATATAGTTTATAAATATTATGCTGGAATTATATGTGTCCTGCAGTTCTAGACATAATTGTAATATACGTTATGTGTTCACGTCGTGAAACCTTCGAAATCGTGAGGTATTGGTGGCGCAAAAATTAAATTACCTAAAAACGTTTATATCGTTTTACTTTACTTAGTAGGGCCTACTAAATGTGAACATAGTCGGAAGAATCTTTGCAAAATGGTTCTTAGATAAGTTACATCACATCATCAGAAAAAAATTCGAAGGGTAACAGATTTTAAAAATTGAATGCAGTATGAACAAAATTCACAAATCTTGAGTCGCAGTATTTACTACTCTACGTTCATAAGGAGCTAGATAAAATTATGTTTAATCGTTCCTTTAGATATCTCATGTGATTAATTTTTATTGAAATTCCGCCACTGTAGATCTGTTAACACAGCGTGAACAAAATACATATGTGTCGTATAACATCACTTCAAACAATATGTGTACCAAGTTTAATGAAATTCTTAAAAAAGTGTTATTCAGATACTTCGTAAAATCTAAAAATGTTTCAGTTGTCACCATTTAGATAACATGAAAACGGCATAATTGATAAACACAACACATTGTAATAAATTTAACTTGCTAAGTACTATACGAGAACTGAGATTAGTGAAATGCTGGAAAAATGGTTCCTTACATATCTCGTGCAGTTATAATGTGGTCAAATGGCCGACATAAAAAAAAAAAATCAGCGCGTGAACGAAAACGTAAAAGTAAAGTAACCGTATTAAGTTATATGTAATATGTTATAGTATGTAGTAGTTCTGAAAAATTGTTCCTTAGATAACTCGCGCGATAAAAATATGCTCAAACATCATCCTTTATAAAACTGGAATACCGAATGGATAAAATAAATGCCAGTCAACATACTTAGTACTAGAGGTGTGCCAATTTTTCTGAAATTCGGAAAAAAATATAAGTTATAATATGCTAAGAATTTTTTTTTTAAATATGAACATATGGTGAACAAAATACAGCTTTCTAAGTAACATGTGTACCAGTTTGATGACATATTATGCTCAAAATAAAAATTGCTGCGTTTTAAAAATTTGACCATAGGATGAACGAAATATACAAAGGTAAAGACAGCTAACTAAGTAATGTATGCGTATCCACTTTGATGAAATTTGGAAAAATATTTCATGAGATATGTCATATTATGCTCATAATAGAAAAAATACCGATATTATGAAAATAAAAAAACAGAGGATGAACTAAATAAATAAAAGTCACGTCAGCATACCAAGTTGTATGTGTGTCCTAATTCTAATTTTTTTCTGCAGATATATTTTCTCAGATATGTTAAATTATACTAACTATAGAAATATTATTGCTGTTTTGAAAATAATAATACAAATTAAACGAAAATAAATTAAAGTCAAGTCTACTGTGACATGTCGTTTTGCCAGAATGAATATTAAATTTCTCCTGTTAAGCTATTTACATAATGTAAATCATGATATGTCTATGGTCACAGTATGCCTCGCGCCAGGAAAAGGGTTTGTTTCATAGAAAAAATAAGGTGTTACGGTTTGTTTATTCACGAAGGTATTTATTCTATGTATGTTTTATTGTCTGTGTTCTGCCACAGACAATAAAACATACATATTATTTCTTTTTCTTTAGTATTTATAATGTTGATTACTGAGGTCACGGGTCTGAGCTGATCCTGGGTATCGATAGGTCGCGGTGGTCAAGGAGAAAGGGCGTGAAGACGAAGTTTTTTGTTCGAGGATAACAACAACACGACGGTAAAAAAAAATCATGAATTACGACGTGCTGATTTCAAGACTTCTAGAGTTGATCACCTTCGACATCGGTTCGAACAAATACCAAAAGGAAGGAAGGATGTCTTTTGAGCTGGGAAACCATATCCCAGATGTTATTTTGAAAGATCCAGTCGTTTTACGAGAGTGACGTCGTGGAAGATTTGCGGTAATCTATACATTCAAATTCGAACTTTGCTGGGGCTTCTCTTATTTATCAAAGGCAGAGACTCATTTAAGTGTTCAAAACTACGGATTAAGTTCTTAAATACGAGACATTCTTCAACACCTGTGTTTTTATTATGCCCCCACAAATAATAACCCACTGCCGGGACACTAAGAGACAGCTGGTATAGAAATCCGAGTTTTAGTCATCGTTGAGTTTTCTGAAGCTACCCGCCTAGTTCGTACCCAGGAGAGGTCGGGTCGCCACTCCAGCTTACTGAGTCACGACTCCACCTCATGTAATTTTTATCTTGATTTAATTTCAATAGCGTAAATGATTTGTAATTTCCTGTGTTTTCACCCATATAAGAACTACTACATCAAATTTATTTATTTCACTTAATAAATCTATTGCACATACAGGAGGTCATTGATCATTTTCTTTCCTCATTTCTCTGGTAGAAAGTACTGTAGCTTTATTTTCTCCTTTAAACCTTACTGCACAACAAGGTATCATTGTGGAAGTTGAAGAAAAGAAAAAAAAAAAGGAATATAATTCATATACGTAAAAAGATAGATATTCAAGTAAGTCGAATATCACACTACTTTCCAAGCAGTATATGTGTACCAAGAATATTAGAAATTGGAAAAATATTTACTCGGATATGTTGAACTATGCTAAAAAAACTAAAAAAAAAAATTACCGTATTTATATGAATATAAAGACAGGATAAACGAAATACACTAAAGTAAAGTCAGCTTTCTATGGCCTATACGTGTAGCAAATTTGAGTAAACTCGGGAAAATACATCCTGAGATATGTTATATTATGCTTCAAATACAAAAATTGCGCCGTTTTAAAATATTACAATTGGATGAACGAAATACACCAAAGTCAAGACAACTTACTTATTTGTACATGTTTCCAAGATAAATGAACTTTGAAAAAATATTTCCTCAAATATGTCATACTAATTATAAAGAATGGTCACCATTATGGAAATACGAATTCATGATGATCGAAATACACAAAAGCAAATCCCACATTCTAAGTAGTACATCTGTACTAAGTTTTATGAATTTCTGATAAATATTTCCTCAGATATGTCATGTTGTGCTAAATATATACTATAAATAGCCGACAATACAAAAATATGAGCAGTATATGAACGAAGTACATACAATTAAGTCAGCTTTGTATGAAAAATGTTTGTACCAAGTTTGATGAAATTTTGAAAAATATTTCCTCAGCTTTATCATATTATACTAAAATACCGAGTTTGATAAAATTTGTTAAAAATGGCCACCATTTTGAAAATATGATAATGGTGTATACTAAATATACAAAAGTCAATTCAGGTTACTAATTACTACATGTGTGCAAAGTTTTAAGAAATTCTGTCCACCTGTACGAAAGTTTTTAAAAGAGGACACACACATGGACATGCCTACAGATACACACATGAAGATGATCTCATAAGCCTACTTCTTCCTTCAGAAAGTAGGCTGAAAATTCTTCTATTTTACACAAAATGTACGTGTCAGTAATATTTCCACCAACATACGTGTATTTTACAGTAACTTTGGTTTTGTAGTTTACACCGTGTTACAGTGCATGTTACAACCATCTGAATCACTATTTTAAATTATTCCTTTACCAAAATTCACATGGCGATAGATAAAATAAGATAGTCAAGGTTTGCCGTAACTTTTCGCCAACGAGCAACACGAATTGCACCAACAAAGTGCCTTTTTTTCAGTCTGTTTGTGTAACAGTACAATAGCAAGAAATAAAACTAGTATTTTTACAGATTCATTAATTGCCTTTATTGCTGTTTTTCTATATACATTTATAAGCTTCCGGAGATCTTCCCACTAACAAAAAAATTCTGCTGCGATTCGAACCTACGCCTCTCGAATTAGGACTCCATTATTGGTTTAGCCATAAGACCGCGAGAGTTACTGAATATGTAACGTGTGGCTTAAGGATTACAGTATAGTAAACTTTGTTGCTGACGAATCGTTATGTTTCACGATTTTGGCTAATTTTTCTTATAAATTGATTATCAGTTAATTTAGTTTTTGCACCTTACTAAAATTTATTGATTAGATCCTACTTTTGTTATGTCTATCATCTGGCTGATAAGTGTGCTATCTGTAGCAGCGTTCGTTCGCATTTGATATCTAATATCTAATCGGGACATTAATGTGTTTTTTTTTTTTTTACATTTGTAGTACTGTTTCTGTGTATTACTGGTACTTTAATTTTAACAAGTATTACTTACTACAAAAATAAGCAAATATATGTTTATACGTTATTACCCGAACTGAAATATTGTTTTACGTCATTGTTAAAAGAAGCTACACATTTATTTCAAATACAACCTTGAATATTCAGTGGTCGGATTATGGAACTAATCGTTGGACTTGCATTCGGGAGGACACGAGTTCGATCCACGGCTCCAATCATCCTGATTTAGGTTTTCCACGGTTTCCCGAAATCGCTCCAGGCGAATTCTGGGATGGTTCTTTACCATAGGCCAAGGCCGACTCCTCTCCCAGCTCCTGACATTGTACCAAGTTGTGTCACTGTCTCTAATAACCTCGCTGTCGACGAGACGTAAAGCCTACTTACCTTACCTTGCCTTACCTACCTTACGTAGCGGTAAATAACTACTAAGATTTAGCAGACATGATTGCGTTATATCAACGACACTACCATAAAAAACTATGCCAGGTGAAGAAATGTCGCTGCATTTATGTATTTCATTACACACACTCGAAAATTCGTAATTAATTCGTATATTTTTGTATAATAAGCTAAAGATTTATTTTGTTCGGTAGTAACATGTTGAATTATTTCATTTTTTTTTTTTTAAACGTTTGTGCACAATTTAGATAGTCTAGAAGTTTTTCAAAATTACAAACACAAAATTTTTAAATTACTGAAGAAAAGTATTTGTTATATAATTTTTTTTTACATTGTAGAAGGAAACAAAATAAAATTAATAATTAATTAGCAAGTAGTAACAGTTGAATTGTATACGCTTTAATTTAAACTAAAGTGATGTAAAAAAAGTTCTTAGGCCCTAATGTTTAAGATTTAAATAGAATGAATACATTTCACCACGCATGGGGTATTTTCACATGTATAATATTATTTATTCCATGTCCCAGTGCTGCAGTTTTCCATGGAAAGTAAATAGTAGTAAGGAACAAGTCACAACACTGTGGAATTAAGTCAGGGAACTTGGCCGGCACCTGTGCTTCTGGACGTTCTCTCAGTTAAACGTATTCGAGAAACTTCCAGAGCTTCTGCGTTGTCATGCAGAGCAGGGGTAAGAAGGAGAAAGCGTTAGAGGATAGATAACGACGCAGAATACGTTGCGAGACTTCGCCGACGTAAAAATCTACTACTTCCAGCTAGCCCTCTTCTGCAGTTTTAACAGCCGCCCTTTTTTTCTCAACGAAACAGATGGAGTTAACGAGATTACTTGAAACGGTAGAAGTTTCTTTGATCATCCCAGGTGAGATTTACCTACAAACAAAATTAAACGAAGGAAGCGTTAAAGCAAAACCATAGTTCAGAAGCAGGATAACCTAGAAATATGTTTGAAAATCATACAACCAGGGAAATCTATGATACGGTACAGCCGTCTATTATTAACTATTTAGTGGTCCTTATTGATAACAATCACAAGTGCTCATGTAAAAATGTTTATTGTCTTTGGATAATTGTTTTATATGTAATGATGAAATACTAATAACGTTGTTGATATAGTCATGTTCTAGGTATTGTAAATGTAATTTTGATTCCAGCGGTTTATGTGATTTTGGTTATATTAATAAAAACAATGAAGAATGGCTCTTAGCAAATGTTTTCTACGCGTTGTTTTATAGTCTGTACAACGTGATTTCCAGTATGCAAGACGATTTTCGCCTTCCAACAACAAATGAGGCATTCTTAATCTTAGCAGAAGGGAAACTTTTCACTAAGTTATATTAAGCAGAAGCTTACCTGCAAGTTTTCAAAGATGAGAACATCGTGAATTCTCACTGTAAACACGATGAAGTGTTATTTTATAGCTAAATGGTTATGTTTAGGAGTTTTATAGTTCCTCCAATATGTAAGTGCCTTATGTCAACCATGTAGTCTGGGATACTTGGAATAATGGTGCGGTTATAAGATATATTAAAATATTTCTAACAAGAGAAGAACAACACTGGCTTAAGAAAACTGAAACAAATTGAACATGCAGGCGTGCAACTTTAAAATGAAATGTTTGTCAGCAGCCACGACAGTCAATTTTTCGGTTACCGTGTGGATGACGGGCAAAAACATTCAACAGTATACAGGATGGAACGTAAATCGTGGAAAAGCTCAGGGGTACAGGTAACCAGATCTAAATCAAGACTAATGAGTATGGGAATCACGCCTCTATTGTCAATAGTATTGGCGTAATACCACCGTGAAAGTTGTATTAATGAACATATTACGTAACGATAACTCAACAACCACCACAAATGTAACGCTGACCTTCCGGGTTCAATTCAGATGCATGACGACACGTATATGGGTAATAAAGTGTGAACACCATTCCATCCCGTGCGTTGGAAACATTGGGGTCGCCTCCGTTGTTATGCATGTATTTCTGTACATGTACGCCTGTAGCAGCCCATCCTAGTGAATAAAGAACCGGAATGACGTGGACAAAAATGATGTACTTGTCCGATTACTCTCAGACAAACCGTTTCTGAGACACAGGCATTCAAAGGTCAGAGCATTATAGCAATGTCGACAGGTATGCAATTCGTGTAGCACGTAAATGGCCAAGCTAAATAAGCTAATAAATACTTTTGATTTTAATGTAAAATAAGATGTCTGTGTTTACTCGTGACTACATAAATATCAGTAATTTTAAATTACAATTTGAGAAGAATTTTGTAATTAATTTCCGCGTAAGTGCTTTGTATATGACCAACACATTTTGTTTTATTCTTATAGTATTTCCTTTTCACCAGTAAAGTTTTTCATACTTCTAGTTTGAAAAAAAAAAATTATTATTTTGGAAGTTTCTGTGACAAACGGTGAACACCGCGTTTAGAAAAGGACACAAATATTTTATTTAAAAAAATATTATTGTACTAAAATTTATGTGTTTTTATTTTTAACAACTTTCCATTAGTGTCGTATGTTTGGAGATAGTTGTTACTGTGCATATGCACGAACCTTATTGGTTAGTTATTTTTATCGGGACATATATATGGGTACTGTCTCAACATAGCAGGGTTTTAATAGATGGGAATGCTGACTGTCAACATTTTAACTATTATGTAGAAGAGATCTACCTTGAGCAAAGGAACCGTGAGGGGAGGGACAGAAGGGATATATGCCACACTCCCCCCCTCCTAACTTCTGCACAAGGATGTGCAGTACCACTCCACATCGTAGTAGTCTCAAACACAAGTTTAATCTTAAATAGTGTATACAGATTCATTTAAAGTTCACGTCTTTATAAATAATTTCAACTAAAGTTCTTCGTCAGTGTGTGTGCTATAATATAAGAAATGATTAATGATGCAAATGTGATTCATTAACTTTGTATGTGTTTTGTACAAAGGAAAACCCCTTGCGAACCAATCGTTTTGGTTCCGACTAACTGTCCGCTCGCGTCTCCGTGCGTATATAAATCGTAGCAGCTAATATTCACTTAAATTGTAGACATCTTTGCAAAACAGATAATTGTTTAGACCATCAAGTGTTAGAATAATCAAAATTCTATATTGACTTACTGAGACTACTTGGCTATAGCTGTCCAAGCGAGAAGTGGTCCAGTGCCTATACTAGACACTTTTAGCGTCTGTCTCTAAGCCTTTTTATAGCCATAGGAAAACAGACCCAGAGGTAGAAACATACAGTGATTTTATGGTAAAATTCCTGACTTGTCTGAACTTGGACTGGTTTCAACATGGAGCGAACCAAATGTGGACGTGGACTTAAATGTGTTTATGGTAAAATTTTCGATCCAAATTGGCATGTAAACTTGGACTGAATCCGTGTCTAGAGACATCTGTTTCCGAAACATTGAACTACAGAGCAAATTACTGTCAAAAAGAACAAGAGGCGAATATTTGTTGGATATTTTGTTTAAATTTATTCGTCGGAATATTTTATTTTTATTTAATTTGCACTTCTCAATAGCCATATAGCACTAAGGGCCAGTTGTATCAACAATGGTTAGCTCCTGGAATAAATTTTATTCTCCTGTTCAGCTGCAAATGCGTTGTACGAACTCCTTTTATCGCTAGCCGGAGAGTTTATTCTCTGGCTTGCTAATCTGCCGTGGGAGAGGTGGATAATACCTAACAGGAGAATAATGGCGAGCGCGAGACGATTTACAAGAAGGTGGCGGTAGTTGCGAAAACACATAGTCATATTAATTTGAGGTGTTATAGCATGAAACTACAACTGAGTGCGAGTATATGGATTGTGTTGAAGAGATGGAAGACAAACTGTGTAGACGATTATGTGCTTCGAAAAACGTGTCTATAACCAAGCAAATTTATGTATAGTATCCAAACTGATTATTATAAATGTGTGCTTTGTACATCCAATGTTACTTCCAAATTTGTTTAGCATTATCTAAAATGAAAATGGTGTTGATTGCGATCGTGACTGTAGCCACTATTTTCTTTTGAAATATAAATGTTTCGTGCCTGAAGAAATGTTTTTATACATTTTCGTAACCTCAAATTGTGTAATCTTTTTGAGCATCTACAAGGAAGTAGGAAGTGTGAAATTTTGTATTAATAAGCTGCAGAGGAAAAGTGTTACAAAATTATCGTTAAAAGCATGATGTAGCTGTGTTCTTAAATGCAAGGAAAACAAAAAATAATTAACATCCGGGTTTTATAATTCAGTATGGTGGACACTGTGTTAATTTTCGTTGACTAGCAAAGTTCATGAATAATTACGTGCTTTGTTCACTGGAAGCAGGATTCTTTAGTGCAAGTGGAATATCTTTGTTTCACGGTTATAATTTTACATAGTTCACTCCACAAACGAAAAAAAGCGGCCTAAAGTCTTATATTTGTACTGGTTTCAATTTGAGTAGTTAACTTTTAATTCCACACCAGTTTCTTAACTCGTGTGCTTTGGTATTTATGAGTGCATTTCTTGAAGTAGGCCTACAAGCTGCTTTCGTCGTTCAACGAGTCGTGAATCATTACGTTATTTATAAGCAATTCAGTGCTTATATGTTTCACGTCATTCGTACAAGGACTCTACAATAAATTTGACTGGATTTGCAAGTGTGTTCACTGAGGTAGATTTGATTTGTGTAGATTACAAACACATGTGAAGATATTTGAAAGTGAAACAATAGCACGAAGGACTATAAACTAAAATTTAACACCAAAAATAAAGATAATTCTAGCAGAATATCTCTTAAATTAGTACATGAAGAATTCAAACTCTGAATTTGTATCATTTAGTCAAATGTTTTGGTGGTAATATTGATTTTAAGTGTAGTGTCATTGCACGGTACTTGTGTTGTATTAACTTAAGTGAAATGTGCAATACAGCATAATTCAGAAAGATGTTATAAAATTTCATTATTATTTCACATCTCACTTGTTAAATTTTTAATTTTTTCATGCATACTTTGTAAATGATACAAAAAAATTATAAAAACAGCATACTTGTCAACATCTTAGTTTTCGAAATATAAATATTAAATTTCTAGTAATTATATTGCCAACATAAGTATAAATCACCACCAAAACTCTGAACAGTCTAGTAGCTAACAAGGGAAGAAAAACGGCTGATATAACACAACTTAGCACATAACACGATAATAAGCTAGTACAATGTTAGCTAACAGCCTGTAAGTTTAAAGTTGATATAACTTGCCTTAAACACTTTTATTTTGCCAGCTCAGGACGATTCTAACCTCTTACATAACCAAAGAAACTATTCAATATGGCGACCGCTTCGTCTTCGTTCAGTTGAGTCCGATGGGCGTTTAAAGTAAACGTTTCAATCCAGATTCTATAGTCCAGTCTACCTCGCTGACTGAACTGAATTACTCACTTCACTCCAACTTCAGTCCGGTAGGAAGGCGTTTACAAGTAAAATTTGAATCAAAATTCTTCAGTCGCTCCTAATTCAATCCGGACTGAGTTGTCACTCTAAACGTAGTAGTAGCCTCTAAAATGCTTAAGGGTAATTGAATGGTATAAGTGGTATATTTAGTAAGAAAACTGATTCACCTCGAGTACAAACAGAGTTGACTGTGGCAATAGTTATATTTTTGCATGACCTTTACTTGAATCCAAGCGCCATTGGGGGATTCGGCGTGTTAAGGTATCGCAGTATCGTTACTGGTGGCGTCCAACACCGCGGTTTCTCTTGTGAGATTTGCATGACAAGCAGGATAATGCTGTAGAGGAACTCCAGAAGGTAGTGGACTGCACAATCCATTCTTACAAATTCGTGCATGATTCATGTTATACTCCTTCGAGCGATTTTTATCCAAATCCCTCTAATTTTATCAGCCTTATAGTCCCTAGGTATCAAAATTGCACGTTTGTACAACCTTACACAGAAGTCGAGCCCAGAATCTCACGAACCATAAACCGAAGCTATAAATAACTTTGCACGTAGTGTCAAAAATATCAATTAATAATACACAATATATATATTTCCTAGGTATCGATATATTTGCAAAAGCAAAATTAACTCTGCATAAAATATCGTATTTGTTTTTTGAATCGTCTGCTTTGAGTGGTTTACAAAATAGTACTCCTAGTGATAGTGAAATTTTTTTATTCAGTAACTTATATAAATATTTAAGATATTTACGTAAGTATCATTCTCAAACATCTGGATATCTCAAATGGTTAGTTAAATACCGTGGGCTAACGAAAAAAATTAACGCTTGTTCACTTCTTTAGGTGTCAAATTTATAAATATAATTAAATAATTTTAGACATTTGTGTTAGTACCCAATTGAAGTGAAAATCAGTACAAACCTTTGTGCCAAAGGTAAGTCGAATATTAACTTGAAAATACATGTCACCTCTTGCACAGCCCTGAGAAGTCGAATTTAGACTAATCATTAAATATGTTTACGGGTGTTTACTTATCATGTTCTGGAAGTGAAAAACTACTATAATGTCTTGACTGGTTCGATAGATATCTGAATCACATTTCTTGATTTTTCATCCTTAAGGGGTGAAATTTCTAAAATCCTTTATATCGCATTTTGGACTATTTTATGGGTTTCCCATTGGCGAGAAAAGCATGACGATTGCTTATTGGATTCGAAATATATCGAAGATTAATTGATAATATTTTCACCCCTTTTCAGCCACTAGGTGTCAGATAACGAGAAATTACAGTAGACTTTTCAGTTAATTAAGTATCATAATTAGGCAAAAATAACGTCATTATCTCAAAGGTCAAAGGGTTGGATAAGTATATTAATAGTGAGAAACACTTTTCACCCTAAGTTTACCCCTATGGTGCCTAACCTGGGAGAATACTGAAAATATGTTTTGATATTTACACAAGAAATACCCTAAAACAAGGAGTGCTTTACAAACACGACTTGTTCACTGCGTATTAAGGAATGGTTGAAAACACACGTCACGTCTTCACACTCCCAAAGAAATCTAATTTTGAGAAAAATAAATAAAATAAAATTTCATCTTAGACATTTGTATGTGTAACTAATTGAATTTAAAATGAGACTGATAGCCCGTTGGGTTAGACCTACAGAGATCCTTCACAAAGTACATATTTCTCCTCTATTCATTCCCTAGAGGTCGAATTTTGAAAATAAAAAAAAAAGTTAAAACTACTTTTTGCGTATGTACGTAATAATCACTTTCAAAATAAAAATTATTTCTAAATCTGTAAGTGTTCTACGAAAATAAAGGATTAATTCAAAACACATTTCACGTCTTTTCGTTTATTAGAAGTTGAATTTCATAAAATTCCTTCCCAGTTGTTGTCTATTCCCTATGGGTAGGGCCACGATTTTCTCGCGAAAATGTTTTTGTCCCACTTTGTTTCAGTGACTCACGTGCACATCGGCAGTTCTGTTTCAAGGTTATTGGCAGCGTATCTTTGTTCAGACACGTTTCTCATTTTACTGCACCAATCAGAATAAGATTATTGCGAGTCTGTACGTCTATAATGTGCCAAGGCCAGTGAGAGTAAAATCATCCAACCACAGACGATGTAGCAGAGCTGCAGGTATGCACATGACGCATCGAAACCAAATGTTGCGGAAATCTTTTCGCCATAAAATCGCAGCTCTACATATGGGGAATCAATATTAATGAATGTTGAGTTTTTAATTGAAGCGGCATAGGAAGTGATTTAATATTTCGGTTAGTCAGTCAGCGAACCAATAGATGTCTGATAGTATTGTATGGACAACACAGACGAGGGTGGCGTTTGACGATCTTGACGTTTGCAGAGATCAACGACCCTACCACCTCTCACCAGCATGCCGCTCGTGCCTCGCGCTACCATCCCTTCAGTATCGTTAACTGTCGATGATTTTTTAATGTGTTCATATGAACATGTTTACAATATACATACAAATAATATTATGAAACATATACCAAACTCATAGTCGCCGCTTTGTGCAAGTACGTTCATATTATGTAACTTGTCGCTGTTGTTATGTAACCAAAAAAAAGCAAGTTGCGTGCATTTTTGTAGTAATTTTGCGATTTTACTATGACCAGTGGCATAGTAGGCTACAGCTGGCTCAGAACGTGCTAGATTGTAGTTTTTGTAATTCAAACTGGCACGAAATTTGAAAAGTACATGACTACTAATAGGATTGTGTACCCGACGCGTTAAATTTGTTGCACTTTTTAAGAGAATACAATCCTTTACACAAAAATTGCTTCACTTGCAATAAATTCATTGGTTTACGAAAAAAATTATACCTTCTTTGAACATTTGTTGTTCTCAGTATTAAGTTAGGTGGCAAGTCATAGACTATGCCACGCGCTGTACACTGAGTGTATTACTGCTATGCCTTTTAATGTATGCCTACGCAGCTGTTTACCTTCATAAGATGCAGCGCGCATCTCGGGCCAATAACAACATTACAGTATTTAGCTGTTAAAATTTCTTTAAATGTGCAACAATGTTATGCTTAGGGTCTTGTTACTTAGTTTTGCAGTGATTTCGGGAATATTTTTATTGCTACCTAATACTCATATCAAAAGTTTACTCTGCAGTTTTGACACTAATATGTCATAATTTGTAGCTGAATATTTTTGTAGCAATGTTCTGAACGGAATTTTTAGATTTCGTCACCCAAAGTACCCATTTTTTTGTCGTGAAAATAAGCCAAAATGAAGCAAAATATGTTTTTGCTGACGAATGGTACATTATTTTTAAAACGCATCCACAGTGTTGTGCATCGTCTGATTGCACATTGTCTCAATTTTTTCGAAGCTCTATGTTAAAAAATATTTGAGTTATTGGGACCAGTCTTAAGAAAACTAAGGAAATAGCCCTTAAGTCTGCCTGTGTAACCCATCTAGAACTTTTATTGTGTTTAAAGGTTGAAAGGAAGAGCCATAAGATTGGTGCTATCATATGTACAAGGCACGTGTTGCTTAAAAAACTGCTATTCGTATAACACTGTACTGGCTTACAGTATTTTTATCTTACTGCTTTCACATGAGACTTCAAGTTGTTTAATGGTAAAGTTATATGGCACGACTTCGCAGCAAAGTTGTTGCAGGGGTGATAAATTAAGTGTTATTGCATTGTCGTGTGGGATATGTTTTATTTTCTATCTAAACATTTTGAAGCTGTGAAACTTTTTCTCGTACAATAAATTATACACAGAAGGGAAAATATTGGGTAGTATTACAATAAAATAAAAGGTCAGGTCCTCTTGGAATTTACTAATTGAATTGGGTTAGAAAAATAAAATAATTCACTATCTCGTTATTTTAGATCTTACATTTTCAACCACAAACATTACTAATTTCAAAAAAGTACTTGATCATCTTGTTAGTGAAGATATTGCTGTATTTATAACATGTTCGACGTGAATCTGTAACAATTATGACGAATATCATTTGTCAATGTATTCCTGCAAAGGTTAAAATCATACCCAGTTATCCCACTGGTTTTCTGACCACTTCATTTAATTTGATTTCGACGCAAAAAGCATGTTTTCAGAATATAATAAAAAAATTGAGTTCCGATAGTAACGAATAATTTTGTGTGTTCTGACGTTACGTCGAATAACGTATAAAATTTGATAAAAATTAATGACTTAGAAATATTATTGATAAGATTAGGTCTAACCCATCTAAATTTAATAATTATGTAAAAATTACGAAAAATATTTCTACATAAACAATTATGAAGTTTTTAGTGATAATATCAGAATAGCAAACCATTTTGGTAAATACTTTGCAAAAGTGTATAACATGAATAGCAGTTTAGTTCAATGTTCTATTAAGTCATTCCAACCAAGCAATTACATCGATGCAGACGGTATACTTAACTTCTTAAAATAAGGGCGCAGTGATATATTAGCACCAGTTCTAATTAATTTTTTTATAACAGTATGTCTACTGGGTTATATCCCAATAATTGGAATAATGCAAATATTGTTCCCATTTTAAGAAGGGTAATAAACATTATCAAATTATATACGTATTTATTTAGTACGTGCTTTTTATAAGGTTTTTGAAATAATAATTCATAAACATACTTTATTTCATGTATCGAATAGGCAACATCGCTTAGTGTCAGGTAAAGTTACTACAACAAATTTATTTGATTTTATAAACTACACATATGGCCATGTAACATCTCGTAAACAGGTTTATGCAGTATATTTTGATATTAGTAAGGCTTTTGACATGTCAGCACTTGATACATGTCAACCCCTATTATTTAATTCATCTATTAAAGATATAGCTGCTATTCTATACAATTCTAAGGCTCATTTGTATGATGATGACTAAAATGTATACTCTACTATGTGTACCATTAATGACAGAATGATATAAATGATATTACTAACTGGTGTCAACTGAATAGTATGAAATCAAATTAGGATAAAATATAAATTATTACATTTTCTCGTAAAAATAAAACATTGAATTAAATTACATTATGAATAGTAAATAATTTTTAAAACTCAGTGTCTATGTGGCCTTGGTAAATTATATTTTCACCGTCACATTGACAATATTATAGTAGAAGTAAATACCACATTAGGTTTTTTATCAAAAAATGTAACATTCACTGCTACTGACTTTGATTCTACTCTAATACAGACTCTAACAGAATTGAAAAGGTGCTAAAAAAATCTTTAGGGACATAGGACAGAATATGAAGACTTTGAATATGAACAAATGTAGACACTAAATCAACGAAGAAAAGCGGTTAATAATGTGTTCGTTTTAAACTGTTTTTGCCAAAGTTTCACAGCACTTAAATTTGAAGTAAAATTGGGCTAAGAGCATTTATGTACTCTCAGAGATCAACCTCTCTTTTTGAAACAAATACGAAACGGGTGATTCGACAAGAAGGTGTGTCAGTAATCTTAATTAGGTACTAGGAAGAATTCATCCTTTCAGAAAATAAAATGACAATTCAATATTGTTTAGCTGATAATTGTACATAATTAATATATATTTTATGAACTCTTTAATTAAATATTAAAATATAAGAACCAAGTCTTTTATTTCCTCCGACACTTTTTACTGTTTTGCAGTTCCAGTTATCCTGTATATTTTTTTTCTTTTTATGTGTGTATATGTATCTGTGTTGTGTTTCTTGTATGTATGTGTGCATGTAATGTTTTTGTCCTTTCTGTATATTACTGTGCCACTTACTAAAGGTTTACCTGTTGGTTGGCACTGAAATAAATAAATAAAATGAAATCATTATTATTATTCGTCAATATTGTATGTGAGTAGCTATGTATACGTCCTGTCATTTGTAGTCATTATTGTTGAATGTAGATTTGTGTTAGCGGTATGTGCGTATTCTCCGTAGTTGTATAGTGCACCTTTCTTGTGTATCTGTCATATGTGTTGTAGCTTTGTACATGTTTGTATTATAGTTATGTAGTAACATGTATCTGTACGTGTCTCCCATTTATTGTCCTCAGCTGTCGGGAGGCACTATAAACCCTAAATATGTATTACATGGCATTATATATTATATTACATTATTTTATACATTATAATGTTATGTTATATTATTGTTGTATTACATTATATCATATTACATTACATTACATTATATTATTATATTAGCCTATATCATGTTACATTATATAACATCATATATTACATTATATTACATTACATTATATTACACTATATTATATTACATTATATTATATTATTTGTGTTTATACACAAAAAGCAAACCTCAGCATGAATACAAAAACTTGTATATTTATAAAAATGACTCGTAAACTGTTTTGTTACTTTAGCAACTACTGCTTATCACTTTACAACATATTTTGTTTAATATTTGTAGGAAGATCTGAAATAAAAAACTATCTCCAAAGTTAGCATCACCATTTACATAGAGTTATAAATGTATGTGGTTCATTATTATGCATGGCGCTTGCCTCTTGCAGCCCTGAAGCCATTACACCAAGCTCGGAGAGCAAATTTTGGTTAAAAACAGCACAGTTCTTGGCAGCGGCTTTCATCGTGCTACCTCGCCGTGCGCTGTCGTAACGTGCCGCCTGTTTTAAAACTTGATGGAACACCGAGGTGCGGACACGCCCAGGTTCACAGCACACTACAAGCTTTTACAGCCTTAAAGACGAAGTGTCAGTCCCACACGACACGCCTACGCCAGTGTCGCCTACTCTAGTCAGTAGACATGCACATCTCTTCATATAAATCTTCTAGGTTTACGTGTCCATACCTTTGTCACAGATGCCAACAAACTATTCAGTCCTATAATAAACAACTAAAAATTTACATAAAAATATTTTTGTAAAAAAAATTTACATCCTCCTTTATAAATCAATCACGTTATGTGACAAGTAATATTGTGCTCTGTATTGTATATAATATCGCATGACAAACTGCAGCTTATAAATAAGTAACCCGCCAAATTCGCACTTAAGGCGGCAGCCTACCCCACACTTCAAATGCGCTGCAGTGTGATCGTAAACAGGTTTTTTCTACGAAAATATTCCACGTGTGCCCATTGTGCCGACGTAAGAAAAGAAAACAAACTTTATACAAGGTCGGAACATCATTGTTAAGTCGCCACGCTCATTAAAAACACTGTTTCTAAATCCTCCAACATAGCCAAAAACGGCCTTTTCAGACTGCCGTACTTCAAAATGTACTAACCGGATGTATGTGAAACTCAGATTGCGGCCTGCACAGAACTTAGTTGTAGACTTTCCATCGGTAATATTATATGGTCACCGCTTAATGTCCCATAGTACAAACTGTTCGGCGGGAAGCTTGCACGCTAGTTCAGCGCTAGGCTCGTTGAGGCGACGCAGCATTTGATGTGCGCTTCAAGGTCGACCTTACTGCTCCGTCACTTTTGAGCCTCTCACGCGCAGGTAGGCGGCGACCTTAATGTTTACTAATTAAACCTTTTCATGAATACAGATCTAGCGCTCGACTTTTTTTTTTTTTTTTAATTCAAAGTTAGAATATCTTGACTGTAAATTTGCGAGAAATACTCAATAGCTCTCTAATATTTGTCAGAATATCGCCCTAGGCGAATGGGCACCGTACACATTTTATTGACACTTATCTTGTAATAATTTATATTAAATAAATCCCTTTTCAAAACATTATGAATTAATTATACGTCCTGACAAAGTTATGAACGAATGTAAATGTAACATTATGAATACCCGGCAAGCCTGCTTTCCCCATGACATCACTAGTCTTAGCTTGCATAGCTTATCCACTCGTTTACTGCAGCGGTTATGCTTAGTTGGACAAATATAAATTGTTCGAAAAAATGTAATATGAAAGTAAAAGTGTCACGTATACAAAAACAACAAAAGTACAGTACTGTAGCACACATTACCCGACAAAATCTTCGTTATAGTTTCAAAAAAAAAAAAAAAAAGACCAAGAGAAAGTCGTGATTTCACGCAGCTAGGTGAGGTTATGTTTTGCTGAAATCGGTTATTTTTGTCCGCAAAGAATGCTTGAATGTTTAGCAAGTAATGATATTTCAGGTAAATTTGTTTCTTCTTATCAAATTTCTATGACATGTAACGCTGAACATCTTAACTAATTCTGTTCACATCCGACATACAACACAGAGTTATTTTAAAACACGCCCCAACGCTTTTCTATTTCCTGTATCTGCAAAATTTTTTCGTGTTTTAAACCCAAAAACAATGAAAGTATACAAGGCTGACGCTGACTTGTTCATCAAATATCATGTCGCCCTTATGCACAAGACACTGAACCGGCATGCAGACTTTCCGTCGTACTGATTTTAGTTCAAGCGTTTACCTTATTAAAATATTCTATGCGGCTCTGTATCAAATTCTAATATACGACTTCATCGTAGTTTCTTGTCTCTGTTTCTTAACAATTTATAAAATTTTGATAGTTCTGAGGTAATTTACTTGTATGCGTTGTAATAGCAATGTATGTAGACATTTTTAATTTAAAATTAACGATTAGCTTCCTACCAAGGCGATCCGGGTTCGATTCCCGGTGGGGTCGGTTCCCGGATTTTCGCATGTGGGAATTAATTGTGCCGAAAGATGCCTTTGGCTGGCGAGTTTTCTCGGGGATCTCCCGTTTCCCCGCCTTCGATGCTGCTCCATAATCACCTCATGACACCCCTCACCAGCGCTAAAGACCTCGATGCTAAGCGATGGCCAAAAGCTCTCACTCACATTTTGTGTTGCATTGTATATGTTACTGACATAAACGAAACAGAGTTTAGAAGTATTGCAGCAAATTGTGTCACAGAAAACACACTGGGTAGCCACACCTTTAATCGAGAATGAAGATCTCGGTACTTCTGGCGCCAAGAAAGAGTTACCAACTTGTTTTCTTTATCTTCACAAACGACCACCCGACAGAATGGCAGAGATGTGCCAGGCACTCACAGCTGCAGGGAACTCACGCACTACTACCATACGAGTTGACGTAGCTCAGACAACACCTACCTCCTTACATAGACATGACACTACATCACGCCAGTCCTAGTGGCTGGTTGGAACTTCACTCCCTGCCGAAACACATACTCATTTATTAATTATGGCAACAACTGACTCCCTTCCAGCCTTAAACAATGGTCCGGAGACCACCTACAACAGAAACACGCGCCCCGCCACCAGTTCAATGATTCACAGCTAGTCAGTTGCAGTTTTGTTTTTACGATACACTCAACGAGCTATGAGAACTTCGGTTCCCGGTCTCGTGACTTCACGGCCTCGGTATGGAATATGACGAAACTACGGCGGGAGATGTCGCAGTTAGTCTGCTGAAGTTCATCAGTATGTACATGAGCCTGGAGGAGACAGATACCACTTCCCGAAGTTTAACATCCGTAGTCGTCGAAGTGAGCTGACTGTTATCGTCTGTGTTATTTTTGTGTTTTTTGTCTTGTCTTTGACCGTCTCTGTTGCAGTGATGATTTGTGTTGTCATCGTTGTCCTTCGTCCAGCACTGTCGCCATTGTCATGATTCTTGTTTGGTCCTTGTCTGATTTGTACTTTCCGGTTTTTTTGTGGACTGTCAATAAACAACATTCGCTATCAATGTCGTATATCCAATAAAACCATTCAGTTTGTCACAACAATTTTTGTAATAAATTTTTAAAAATGTTTTTGAGTCAGTATTAAAATTTACTATGAAAACATGAAGGGTCTCTCAAATACCCGATTATACTTCTCTACCACATTGAAAAAAACTTCCGAATGACAGTTTAATCAGTTTCTAGAAGATTTAAACGGACATATTTTATGTTAGTTCCATACGTACCCACAGGTAAAACAGAAACTGTTATTGAATGGACAAAGTATTTTACAGCACATTTCTATGAACTGAACTAACTTATTTCACAGGTATCAAGATGCGAGCGAATTGCCGAAGGGAGCCGACATAAATATAAAACCGTGAAATTTACTTCAAAGAACTAAATGAAGATGTTATTGCAGAAGGCGCACTAAATTATTGAACTAAAAGATTGCTCTAAGTACTGAGGTATGTTGTATGAGCGTGGATGAAATTGCAACTAAGATAAAATGAACCAAGACTTTTTTTTAAATAATTTTTAAGACATTGAACCACACATATTCCTCAAACATAACATTACAAAAGTTAGACAAATGCGATATTTCATTCAACCATGGAACTGAGTGGAATTTTCTATGCTCATTTTCTTGTTATTTTTAGAGGTTTTATTATTTTGTTTTAAAATGAGTTATGAATATAAAAAATGCATCTTTTGACATGAAACAAAAGAAAAAATATATTCGTAAATGTTAATTGCCTGGAAGTGAGATGTTTAAGATGTACGTGGTGTTCTGAAGCAAATGCAAGATGACTAATCCCCGGCCCTCGCCGAGCCAAGCCGCACTCAGAGCAGTTTCTAAGACGAAGCATCTTCTCTTGTGTGACGAGGGGGAGAAGGGGGTAGGAAGAGGTGTTACATTGTACGGTGCTCGTCGTCGTATCCTCGGTGCCAGCGACCAGCAACAAGCCAACTTGTAATTAATTAACAGCAGCACCGGGTGAAGCGGCTGTGAGGGTAGTGGCTGGAGGGTTGAGAATGGAAGGTAAGGCATGACGAGGTGGGGAGGAGGGAACCACCTGTCCCTAGGGTAATTTCCTGCCTGCAGCACCTGCTAGGAGGAGACAGTGTGACTGGTGATTGATGACCACGCCTCGGGCACCCACCTTCCGCCCGCAGTGCACTTGTGAATATGACCGAGCATTGTACTACGTCGCCTCTTTTATGAGGGAGGAGGGGGATGTCTGACCAATAAGAAAGCATCACATAGGGTCGTCAACTCATTATCATGTTCATATTTCTCATTTTTACCCACGTTCAACCGATCTGACATATGCTGACAGCGTAAAAAATTACCAACCTAATAAGACATTATTCGTAAGCTGTAGGCCAGCCTACACACTTTAAGGAATTTATTCTGAAAACTTCTGGCGGGGGCTGTTCATGTGTCTTAATACGGCAATGTTCTTACTGGTACATGAATTCCGATTATTTATTTTATATGAACGTCAGTTTGGTTGAATAGTTACACATTACAATTTTCTTAAAATTTCTCATAGTATCATCTGAAGTCTATGGATGTTTTATTTTCATTCAAAGTGGTATAGTCTACAAAACTAACCCATGTGCCTGTGTTCAATATTCAGTTAGTGCAGTTGATACAAGTGTTGTACTTGTCGCATGCGCATCTCAATAATCATGCTCCCATCTTGTTAGTGTAACTTTCTCATTGGTAGACTCTTTCTGCTCCTCCTTCTTCTTATTCTTATTATTACATGTATTTGCATGTGTGTTAAATGTTGTACTTTTTATCTCCTAAGATGAAGTTTCTGATGTTTCATTGCAGTGAGTTTTGCTGATGGCGTAGGTTGATTCATCGCCATTAAAGTACATTCAAACCTTGATTTTGTGTTTAGGTATCTAAAAGATTTTCGCTTTTTCATGCCAGGCCAGAAGAATCACTTTGTCAAATGTACTGTTAAGTACTACTTACTCTCACAAAAAGTACGTTTTACACGTAAGCCAACGAGACAGTAAAACTTACGAGAAAGATGTTTTAATTCTTTGAAATTTCACTAGGCAATACTGTTCAAGGGGGAGTGTTAGACAATTTTTATTTTATTTTTAATTTTTGAGCCATAACATTTATTCAAATTGAAGTATCAGAATTTTTTCTTCGACAAAGCATAGGGTATATTCTTTGTACACTGCTTGACATAAATAATAAATAAATTTTTCATTAATTTCTCATGCAGAACCATTGCAGGCGAATTATTGATAGTCAACCTATCATCCTTGCAATGATTTAAAACACTAAAAATACAGTACAATTGTCTAACACTTTACCTTAACGTTTCATCGAAAAATTACGTTAACAGGATAAATCATTATAAAAATTTATAAGCTATATTTTATAATACATAAGTTATATGGGCCTCGTAACAACTACACTTTACCGTAATATTTTCACTGAAGATAAGTAATGAACTGCGATAACAATTGTTACTATACGATTATCAACTAATCATTCAATAAAATCTTGTGAAACATTATTCTTTAACTTGCCGCCACAATACGTGCGTAATTAGCTTCCAGGCGTCGGTTGACACGCTACCACTGGGAGACACAATATTTAAGAAGGGTATCTATCGTACGTCTTCAGTCAAGGCGAACACTCAAACGGCTTTGTCCTTGCAGATATTAATTCAGTACAATATACTAATAATCTACTACAGTTCGGCGGTTTACATAGTTTAAAGTTCTGTTAATGTACTAAAAACTGTTTTTGTTCGTCATACATTCCCATTACAAAAATCGTTCACAGATATGGCTTAAAATTTGTTGCATTGTAATGCTACAGTATTTGTATAGGTGCGAGCAAGAGCTTTATACGAAGCAACAGTTCGCGACGGATTTGAACAACAGATCACAAGAGCTACGTAATGCGACTGTCATCAGTAAACTAACTTCGTTGACCGGAGTGTGAAAATTACTATAAGGCTTAGGCTGCTTTAAACACACTGCGCTAAATACTCGAGGCATAGCTAGTTTGTCTGCATTCCATAATTATAATTGTAATAATTTTATACAAATATTTTAACAAGAGTTAGAAATTTTATATAATGTACGATTATGTTTATAATTTTATCGTAGAGTTCTATAAATCCTAGTAAACAATTACGTCAACATGTAGGTCAGTAGAGATGGAACCAGTGACTGAGAAAATCATAAATATAAAAATAACTAAGTGGCGGTTGTACCACTAAGGGTCAGACGGGACAAAAACTGAATTGAACCAGGATCAACAGGCTTTTCTGCTGCACCAGTGTGGTTCACGTCTCGAACTACCGTCGAAATGAGCTTCAATATGTTTTACGTCTCTCGACGGCAAAGTCCTAGGTTCGTAACTTTGAGCGTACTGTAAAACGATGGATTGCCCGGCTAGCTGTAGAAATGAAAACAATACATATTCGGTTGCGTAGCAGTTCACGACGAACACACGCACGACGCATGGCGTATCGCTATGATGTTGCGATTTTTAAGTGGAGACGGAAACTTTGAGTCCTCTCTTTTGTTGAGCCCTAGGATCACTGTGCACCGAATCCACGTACGGCAACGATGTTGAAGTTGAAATTGCTTATATCACGTTGCTTTCATGTTCGTTGAAATGTACCGAAAAACGCGCGCTTCCTGACCGTCTGCACGTCGCCTTCCCATTCCCCAGGTATGTGAGGGTGGCGAGGTTCCCCATGGATAATCAGAGAGCTGTATTTTGCCACCTGTGGGATGCGTGAGTTCGCCTTCCCTTGCAGACGAATTTATTGCCAAACTTAAAAAAAAATGCCTTTTTTCAGTTTCGTTACAATTAACTCCTTCCTTAAGTATTACACTAAATATAATAAGTAAATACTATCACAAGAATGTAAGCAGAGATTTTGAGGATTAGAGAGAATGAGTAGAATAGAGAGAAAGAAAACAGTGACGGTTTGAGAGCAAGAAGCCCTCCCCCACTCTATGTGCTGTGGATCATATGTAGCGTGGAAGCGTGAAGCCCCCAGCTGTCCTCGTCGCCAGCCTGGCGACCAACACTTACTAATAAAATATATCATTTTAACACTTACATTACTACAGTTTATAATGTCATGTTCAGTTGTGTGACGTTTTGCAGGTAAAACGATATATGCAACATTATACATACATTCCAAAACCTGTAGTTGTTAATTTGATTAGGCAGTTTTTATAACTATACTTTAAGGTGCATTACAACTATGAACCGCCGAGTCTGGTGGTTCAAGTCAGTTGATCGTACATAGTAAATACAAGATTGCGATCACGTAAATACACTTCAACCAATATATAATTGTTATTGTGAAAAATAGGCTCTCTTTGAAACATCTATGTACATCGATTTACTTTTGACATAAGCAGAAATAACTCCAAAACCATTTACAGTATGTCACCCCCAGTTGTATTATAGAGACCGCAACTTTCAATATACGCTAGTAGTGGGTAAGCAGATTAATAATTTGTTCTTATTTCCCGTAAACATCTTCTTTAAAATATAAAATTTCAAATATACGTACACCGAATGCATTTACACACTTTTATTTTTGAGTACTTAAGGCACTCAGTACTATTTATTTTGAAAAGGGGAAGATGGGATTATTAGTGACGTCTTTTGTGAAACAGTTCTTCTTTCAAAATAATCACGCGTACACCAAATGCAGTTACATTTCGGTACTTAAAGCTAACAAAAATACTGTTCGGGCTCTGTTTACTATACTCAGGAAAGGAAAGATAGGATAACCCAACGTTTCTTGTGAGACAGTTGTTCATTGTCCTTACTAAGATGTATTGACAGTATTTTGCTGCAGTACTGCTCGTAAGATAGTAATATTATAAAGCATCTACAAAGATTGAATGTTTAGCTCACCGAAATAATTAAACCCGATACGCTACGCATGACGCTACCTTACGAGCAAGACTGCAACAAAATATTGTCAATACAGCTTAGTAAGAACAATGAATAACTGTCTCACAAGAATCTTTGGATTATCCCATTTTTCCTTTCCTAAGTATAGTAAACAGAGCCCGAAAAGTATTACTATTAGCCTTATTTACCGAAATGTAATTGCATTTGGTGAACGTATGGTTATTCTGAAGAAGCTTGCCACCGGGCGGTTGCCCAATTGCAAAGTAATTACTATTAATATTTTAACAAAACACTTAAAATTTACACAATTTTTTAAAATATATTTTTCCCAGAGAAATACAGAACAAATTGTTGATCTACTAAATTACAACTAGCGAATACAGAAATGTGCTGTGCTTGTAAGACTGTTAGTGATGACTTACTATAAATGGTTTTGGACTCATATCTACTAACTTCAAACGTAATTCGATGCAATGTTTCAAAAAGCGTCTCATTTTCACAATAACAATTTTACACTGCGTGAAGTGCTAATTTGATTGGATGCCATCTTGTCTTGATTATCCCGGATCAATAGTCTTGAACCACCGGATTTGGTGGTTCTTAGTGAAGCTTATGTTGACGGTAGTTCAATATGTGAACAAGAACGGTGTAACAGAAAATACTGCTGATACTGGTTCAGCACGGTTTTGATCTCAACATCATGCTTGACCCTCCATAGTGCAGCCGACCCAAAGTCATGTTAACTACAAACGTCCCAGCAACATCTTGAAGCAGTTCCTGAACCCCTGGATGCAGGTCAAGGCAGTAAGCACTGCACAATCTCGATCAATATGTGGCAACATATGTTTGTGTGTGTGTGTTTTCTCTGACTTTTATAAACACCCACGACATGAAATCCAAGCATGCATGCGTGCCCGGCGTAGGCAGTTTATATCGACAGTGTACATGTGCTCGATGTCAACAGGTGGTGCCTCAAATTGAAGCGCCAGACAGGCTACGTCAAGGCCATTGTTGCCAGCTCCTTGCCTTCCTCTTCCCGTAGACTACTCTAGCAGTTGAATGATTGATGTATCTCACGGGACAGCAATCCTGGCGGTGTTTATTGCTGGAGGCATTTCTCACTGGAGCCAAGAGAGTCAAGTGTAAACCAGGTCGCAATAATGCGCTCAGGGAAACCATTACACATAACTGTGTCTGTTTATTGGTTCATAATCTTATGTGTGCATGATATTCGGCCTGAAACAATGTCATCTTCCGTACACGTGTGTCACGTAATCAGACTCGGCTACTTTCACCATTTTGGATCGTATGGTTTTCTGTTATTTTAATTATGAGAAGAAAACTATATTTTTTAACTATGAGAAGATGACTATATCACTTGCTCTTATATCTTACGTTGCATTCATCTCATGACAAAGATCAGATATGACAACTGACAAAAATTACTGTGACATTATTTTCTTAGTTATGCATTACAGTTGAAGTGTCTGTAGTATTGTGTAAGTATTTATAATCGCTATTTTCACGCTTTCCTTCTTAAAATTCCAAATAAAAGAAACTATAATCACGTATAGCTAGTCTTTCAGAAGGGGAATGGTAGGAATGTATCTTTGATTTTAGTTTACTTGGTCTGTCACTAGCTGTACAAGGTCTTCTGCCATATTGACCATTGTATGCTGCGGAAGTTTCCTTATGGTCTATTCTAGTTCCCACGTATAATCGTAAGCTCTTCTCAGAACAAGTTGTACAAGGAAGTAGATAGAATTGTTAACTCACCAGACCTTTAAAAGTATATGCAGAGATCTACGGTTATTCGGAAATGTCGTGAACCTCATTGGTATTGAACAATGAGAGATAGTGCAGACAAGATCCCTTTTCTGCAGAACACCGCTCAGATGAAGATGTCCTCGACATCCAATAAATACGCTATTATTTTAGCTGAACAAAACAGCAAGCAATGATACTAGACCTACTCAGGAAGAACTACCTTCTGTTCTGAATCCTACACCCACCAGACTACCTTACGGGTACTCTGACCCTTTAATTGCCTGGAACTTCGAGAGAAAGGTGTTAGGACGTCATTTGAAACCTATAGTGGAATGTTATTGACAGTGTGGTTTAATTTGGTTGCTGATGTTAATTAAGGTAAAATATGAAGTTTCATTTTGATTATATTATATTAAAGAAATGTACGATTAACTTCCCACAATGCTACTGGCTGCTCGAGTTCTCCCACACGACGCTTATGCGTCATGAAAAATGATGTACTGTCATTTCATGTTTAATTTATTTGCATTTTTCGATTTATTGCACGATATATATGCCTGTTTCTAAAATATGTCATTTTTCAGCAATTGTTTCTCGCCTGTTTATTCGATGTCTCCCAAAAAGTATTTTATTACAGATTGGTGGAATTAATATAATGTTTAGTAGGCTACATATTCTGAATCATTCTTGTGAATAATTATTTCAATTAGTTCCCTAGTTTGTCGATTCTGTACTGTTGCCTCTGTTTATTATTTTCCCAATAAAGTTTTAAAGCTCTCTCACTTAAGTAAACTATTTTATCCGCTTGTATTTTTCACTTAATCGCTGTTACTATAAGTATTCTCCAAAATGTCATTGCTAGTTAGGCGATAGTTTTATAAAAATAGTTTTAAATGTACATTTCCGTACTGATTTTATGAAAACTTATAACACATTAAAACTACATTGTAATTCTTTGTTGAGCTGTCAATCAAAACCATTAAATTCTTTCAGTCACACACAATTATGAATCCAATGTGCCCAGCAAATATACTTTACGGTCGTAATACGCTTAGGTCAAGTATTGTATTACCGAACATGAATATACGTGGTAGTTTGTAGATATAAGCGGCTTGGACGCTCGAAAATCAGAGCTGTGGTCAAATTCTACAAATAAGCCAAGTTACATGGAAAAAATAGAGCTCATCGTGCTCTCAGATCCGACCATTTTGGCATTCTTTTGTAACATGAGTAGCGCGCTGAAAATATATACGCCAAATAATTATACAAGTGGGCATGTGACGTTTCACATTCTGTAAGACAGTATACGAGAGGTATAGTTGTTGCAGAATAATGCAATACGTTAGACGTTATATTTTCTCGGATGTTGAATTGAAGCGTTTTTATATTACCTTTGGGCGAATCTTGCATTGGGACATAGTTTCGACAAAGTCTCAGCTAGGACGATCTCAATTCTGAGATTCTCGCGATTGTTCTCGTTCTTGTTGGTTGGGAAGGTCTGTCATTATTCTCCGTCGCTCGCGGCTCGAAAAAGAGTATCTCAGGAGTGCGGTTCGTGAAGGCCCAATTTGGTGCGCAAAAGTTGGCCGGTTAAATATTGTTCAGTGTTAATGTAGATATTTGACTTCCCGTCAACTGAGATTTGTGTTACACTGGGTCGATAATTAAACGTGCTGAATAGAGAGTCATAAGTTACACATATGTTTTCCGCTGGCTAGCCCAAAATTTAAGATACATACATAATATACAATGATGCTAAATTCATGAAAATTATTTTTCGGTGTCGTAACATCATTCTGACTAGAATGATTCAATTTTTACCAACAATTAATAGAGTGAGGTGGCCCAACGCAACACTTAGGACTCGCATTGGACGACTTGAAAAGAGGCGGAGCTTCAGTCAGGTGTGGGAAACAATTCTTATCTCCATGGATACCGCAGCCGAACATAACATTCATTTAGTTGTTTGGCTTCACATGTCCCGGATGAGATGTACGTCAAGAAAATTGATTATTTGTTTGGAATTTGCCGTATTATTTTTTTAAAAGGTAAACATTAATCTTGTGTATTTGCGTAACCCTTGCGTGCAAATCTATGAATGCGCAACATTTTTCCTTTCTGCAATTACGAACTAAGAAATCAGCATGTTTGTAAACAAGCTTTGTTTCCCACAGTACTTTTCCCCTGCGGTGACGTCGGGGGGCGTGTACTTCAAGTCGTCCTTTGAGAGGACTCGCGTTCGATTCTCACCTCCAGTTTTCCACTGTTTCCCGAAATCACTCCAGGAAAATGGTTCCTTAACAAAGGCCACAGCCGACTCCTCTCCTAATTCCTGTCATTGTTCCAATTTGTGTATTGCCGTCTCTTATGACCTCGCTGTCGACGAAACGTATAGCCCACTTACCATCCACCAACAATTCCCATAACCTGTTCATTTTAATATTTGCTATTAATTATAATTGATGTGCCTTAATATTGCTTATTTAGCGTGGTGAACTTGTGGTTCCACACAACGTAGGCTAACTTGTGTTCATACTTGAGAAAATATTATTTATGCTGTGTCGTGCAATGAAAATTTAGGAAAAAATCTTGCCAACTAAGTATGTAGAAAAATGTAACGAACCCAAGATTGCGATATATAGCCCATTTGCTGTTTTCCCTTACAGCATGACTGTTGTACTTCGCTGCTGTTGGTTTGAAATATGTGTTTTGTGGGGAAATTATTTGACGTGCTGCAGCTATATTGATGTACGAAAAGAAACCACATTATTAAGAGGAGTTGTTGACTATAGTATACCTATATAAATTCGCACACTTCAAACACTCTTTCCGAACCATTTCCAACACAGCACCGTCTTTCATGCGTGATCTATAACTAGGATAAATGCCAAACTGAAAGACTACAAACAACGCATTTTACTGCAAATTTTCTAACATTAAAACGGCAGGACTACGTTATAGTTACATGCAATTTACGTTATTGCGTATTCATTCGTCGTCCAAGTTGGTACAAGTCACTGTAGTCCTTGCCGCTCCTTTGCTTATTTCGTTTCTACTTGCTAATCACTCCAAGTGGGCGACACTCTTAAAAGCACCGCCTTGCCTGTCCGGTCATAAGTAGACTGTAACTTTAAGTAAGAGTAAAATATTTTAAAATGTATAGGGCTGTACAGCATTCTTTTATCTTTAACATTTCACCCTTAAACGACAGAATCACCAGACTCATAGAGGCGTGTTATCAGCGGTCAGAAGAATATAGGCCTCTCTAATGTCTTAAATTTAGAGACTAGGATGAGACGTGACTCGCATGCTTCGGTCGCACTTATAGCCTCAGCTGAAAGCATCTGGGTCACTTGCGGATGATTTAAAACTGTTCAAATGATAAAATATCTGTGACATTGTTAAAATTACAACTGGTTAAATACTCCTAATACGCACATATTTAATTTAGATATAAATTGATACAAAATTTTAAAAAGTAACATTAAAACAATGTAATGTCGCCAATTATTAGTTTCATAGAAACACAGCCATTTGTTCACATTCAGCAAGAGAAAAACTTATAACTGTTTGCATAAAATCAGATTTTAACTGTAAAAATTGGAATACTAAAGTATAATAAAAATATATTTTATATTAAAAAAAGAACACCTCATGTCATTATTATGTGAACAGTTAGGTAACATATTACTTGTGTTTATTACCAATTTTATATGGATAAATATACAATTACAATGTTGTAAAATCAATAACATTAAATTTTTCAATGAAAATTTCCAGCATCATGCAACGTGCAGTATTCCAGTCGGTTCTACTATCACGATTGAATGCACTAAAAATTAACGAAATAAGGAAGCTGTGCTGTTAGACGAGTGTGCAGCATGGCTCGGTGTCATGGTACTAAGAGTTGCGGTCAGATATAGGTGCTGTGACCCCGAGCAACTGGGCACACGCCGCGCCGCCGCCGCATGAACTCTGACCTTTGTCCGCCCGGCTGGGCTTGTTTGTTTGACCTGGCAGCCTTGCTACGGCATTCAGGCGCACTCCTCCATTCACCTGTGCTATGATGTCCTGCTAGTTGGTAACTATCCTCCTGCGTGCTCCTGCTGGTACGACTTTACCTGCCGCTACTACATCCTGTGTATGTATGTTTGTATGTATGTATGTATGTATGTATGTTTGTTTGTTTGTTTGTTTGTTTGTATGTATGTATGTTTGTGTATGTATGTATGAATATATGTGTATGTGTATGCGTGTATGTATGTTTGTGTGTATGTATGTAACGTATGTATGTGTGTATGTATGTTTGTATGTATGTATGTATATTTGTATGTATATGTATGTATGAATATGTGTGTATGAATGTATGTATATGTGTGTATGTGTATGTAATATGTATGTATGTGTGCGTTTGTGTTGGTGAGTATGTTGATATTTTTATGTTTTCATATACTAGATGGTAGTAAAGGTATGCTTTAAACATTTGCGAGACGACCATTTGTAAAAATTTAGGTAATATTGTATATTGAAATTTTTCATCTTGCACAAAACCGAAAAATTTCCGATTGAAAATCGGTATTAAATAAACATTTGTTAAAATAACGCAAAGTAAGGAGCAATAAATAAAAAATTTTGGGTGCTGTTTAACATAAATAATATCTGCAATCTGTGGAAAAAATGGCTTCGAATACATTTTACCTTTAGTAGATAATGGGTTTGGTAAAGCATTTTTGTCACAGAATATTTTACCTTTGGACACAGTTTGAAAACACTTTGAAGCAGGAGGCGGCGATGAATAAAAAAAAAAAAAGGACACCTTATCGCAATACCCTCAAGTGAACAGTTTTCGAGAAAATGGAGCTTTAAAGGCAGGCAACACGCGATACACAGGAGATTCGAGCAACCCCTAGGCTGTATTTAATGTAATTGAAAAGTATCCGTAACCGTTTTTTCACCGAAGCATATCTTAATGTTATTTAAAGTCAATGGGAATGTCGTTATTTACTTATCCTCACTTTTATTTATTCTGACAAACATTAGTTTTCAAAGTCAAAATTCAATCGCGGAAATCTCCATTAAGGTAAAATGGGAGTTATGAAATGTGTGAATCAAATTCAGCAGTAAGTTCAACTGCTGAAAGCAACACTACCCCTAAATGTATGCAACTGTTGTCACTCCAAAAGGGGCGACTGGGAATATGAGAGATTAATGCTCCCCTCCCCCTTACTAGCGAATCGTTAATGGCATGTCACTCAGGATTATCGTTACAAAATCTTGGACTATGGCCGGGAAGAATATGGGTGGTGAAATCTCGCACTTCTGCCACGGCGGGTACCTGTCGCTTCTACGGTACCAGGGGGTGGCCATATAAGCCAGCCATCTAGCCAGAAAAATTCCTTCCCAATAGGTCACCTTTACACTGACAACAAATTGAGAAAATGTTATGCTCGTGGGGTGACGTTTCCTTCGCTTGATATACAGAAGTATTGATGTATTTGCCATGCTAACTGAGCAATTTATTATTGTTTTACAACCACACGCATAATAGTATGGGAATCGTGGTTCGGTTTCCAAAAATATATATATATAATAGGCCTAAATAATGGTTGTGACCTGTTGTTCCTATTCCTAGTGTATGAAAGTTCTAAAAATTAATTTATGTGTTTTAAACATTTTAACTAGACTTTGCTATAACATTTCAAGCAGGAAGCTTTGAATCAGGAAGATTATCCAAATAACAAATTAATGATTATCCCGATATATCGTTTCCATCATTAAAAGCAATTGATTAATGCCATGTATATTAAAATATGTACTGTTGCGTGTTGACCTGGTTGGAAGCATATTGCATCATACTAGGTGGACAGCCTGATTTTTCGTGTACAGTTGTTGCAGATTTTCCCGGTTGTGCTAACATACTCCCGAGAGACATCACTGGTATTCCCTGTGTGTTTCGAAAGCTGAGTGTAGCCCAGGATTCCCTGATGAAACCTTTGCCTATATGACTCTCGGCAGGTATGCATGATGTAATGTCTAATTTTAGACCCCTGAAATGTAGTTATTCCTCGACTGGTGAGCCGGGTATAAATTCTCCGCACAGGCCGATTCGGGGAGTTCGTTATTGGTCCTGCTGGAAGAAGGGACTAAGCTTGTGAACAGAGGCTAGTGAAGATATCTTGGTGACGTCAGAGTCTACTGTGAGGCTGCAGACACATACCTTCGGAACAGTATTGGGCGAAACAATAAGACTGCTGTTACGGGTCGACGGACTAAAAGGAGGTGTGCGACGGGAGTCGAACCGAAGGCCTCAAGAGTGAAGACAGTGGTGCAATCGGGGTAATGCGCAGCCCGTGGTGAGCCATCATCACTTTGGACTGTTAAGGTTGTACATTACCACTATTTGAAAGACTGTTAATTAGATATATGCCTGAACTTTTGCTGTGATTTGAAGTCTTTAATTAATGGTAAACATTTTTGTTCTTAAATTGTCGAAGTTAGTTAATGTTTCTGTGACGCAGTAGTAATTGTGTGCATAATAAGAGTGCGATGAAAGCCAGAGTTGATTGCCGGTTTATGTATTTGTGTACGCTTTGTGAGCTAATAAATAAAGAACTTGGTTAAATTCTTTTAATTTATAATTATAAGACATCTATCTCAAAGAGCTCAGAGAATTGCCCACATGTAATTTTGCAATCATGTAACAGTGCCATATAAGGGGCGCATTCCAGTTGCGGAAACTATTGTTCAAATAGACTCATGATAAAATACACTTGAATTTTAATAAATAAATATATTTTAACGGGAACCTGGAGGGTAGTTAATCTGACATTACCAGAACACTCAATTAATAGCGATATTACTTGAAAAAATTATTGTTGCAACATCTGTGGTTCTGCCACAAAGGAAGTTTTATATGAACGCACTGCTCACAGCTTGCGTGCAGAACACTGATGTTGCGAGCCTATCAGCTGAACGTTGTGTGGATGGAGGTCATGGCAGGAGAAGAGATAGAAGAGTACCTGCAGGCTCCAGCTACGTGAACATCTCGTCAGTCACGCGAACAGCTTCCAAGGTCGTCAACCTTATCTTCCTCTTGTGCCGTGATTACGTCGCTTGTTAGGACTATGCCTTAGTGAGAGCTTGTTTTCCATCCGCCCTGAAGACATTCTCCACTAAATTAGTTGTCCAAAGCTATCTGAAATGTAATATTCGCAAAGATATAACCTCTTCCCCCCCTTGCAATTATCCTCTACCTAATTTTCCCAACACCGCCTTCCTGTTAATACTTTTTTGCCAAACCGATTGGTTTTGCTGCAAATACGCCGTTGCAAGCGAATTTTGCTGAGTTGCAGAAAACCCAATCACGAGAAAATGAGAAACAAAAAATATATAAATATCGCTGTAGTCGACAACCATACACATAATTCCCAACAGGGAAATATTCCATATAAAATGGAAAGTAAACAAAACCGAAAACTATAAGCCCAAACAGAATGAACCAATAAAGGTGCATGGAAATGGCGGCAATGATGGACAAAGACAACGACGGCAACAGAAACACAATGACGGAAATTGTTGTAGACAAGACAACATAACGAATATAACATGAACGATAATAGTAGGCTTCCATCGACTACAATAGATGCTAAATTTCGGTAACTGGTATCTGTCCCCGTATTCAAGCACCGAAAAATCTAAGGAACTCCAGCAGGTTGTACCACCTTTTATTTTATTTTTTTAATTCGGCAGGCCCCCATATCCCGCTACGTCAGTGTGTACCGCGTCTCAGTCTAATGGGTACTCCGACATGCATAAGTCGCTAATACGAAGTAAAGAGTTGGGTTTGAGAGCGTCTCAATGCAGAGCCTAATACACCTAAATTGCGGCTTCTCTAAGGAATAGGTGGCGTGTATCGCAGCATAGCAGGTTTGGATAGAGACCATGACCGCAATCGAGGACGCAACTTTTCCCCGAAGAGAGCAAGAGTCAGACTAAGGTCACATAAACGCCAGCACAAATGTAGGGTTTTGGGAAAAGCTGTGCGACAGGCGAGGAAGAGATAAAAAAATTACTCGCATTCCCAGCGACTTGAGCACGGCTGATGGCTGCGATGCAAACACAGCCAGTATATTTGATTGTGGGTGTTTCTGTTAATATTCTCCTTGCCTAATTCCAATGCCTCGGCTCTGACAATGTCCCCAGCAATGGGCTCTGACAATGTCCCCAGCAATGGTAGGGAAAGTTAGACAAGCCTGCATATGAGGTTAGCGTTTCAGCGCACCTCATTCGTTGCCAGCAAAAGGTAGCCGCAGCTACTGTGACCTTGTCCGAGTTCAAGACGTACTTAGCAACCCACAAGTCTCAGTTCTGGTATTTACTCTAGTCGCAGCTCAGGATGAAGAGAGAGGTCCCGACCTTTCCCCAAAATCCTCAGGAAACGGTTTAAGGGCTGCTTCAGGTCTTAACTGAAGCTTTTGCTTTTATAGGTTTCTGTTACCACGGCTTTGAAATCAGACGCTTTTCTATTCCATCCCCTCAACACACCTATGGCAGTACGCAGTTCCAGATGTGGTGAACTCCTAGGATCACTAAGTACGCAGCAAATGGCAACGACAGCGCAAGCGCTGGTCAGATGGTCCACGAGTCGGTATTTGAATATTCCCGACAACTCCTCAACGATGAGTCCTGCATTCGCCACCTGCGGGACGCATTCAGTAGCAGATAGTCGCTGCTCCCTAGCCCGAGAATAAACACAGTCCCTACAGGACCAAGCCTGAGTGATTGTGACTTTTCGCTGCCGTTTCCTCATATGACATACATATATACATATACAGGATGTCCAAAAACAAACGCGTAATAAGCACACCCTGCGCTAACTTGGAGACGAAAATGTAAATGACAACATTTTATGTGAAAATTGTGGCAACACTGCAATGAGAAAGTTCATCCTTGCGCTCCACGTCCTGGTACTATTTTATATATGTTACGTCAGGTAAACGTAGAATCATTCATGGTTTGTTCGGAATTTTAGCCTGAACCCATAATATGCACGTCAGAATAGTAGTAGTAAGGTAATTAAGATATCTGTGCAGCGCAAGAGTGGACTCCGTACAACATTTTATCACTAACATTTTTATTTTAAATTTTGCTCGGGATTCGCATGGTGTGATTCTTATTATGCGTTTGTTTCTGGACATCCTATGTGTGTATATATGTATAAATAAATATATCCTGGACAGTTGTGCGTCCGTCTTCTTGATCTGAAGCAAAGAACTGTCAGGTCAATGTGTCAGATATTAATTTATTCTCGGCAATACCGTCTGCAAAATGTTGGTGCATTTGTAAGCGCCATAAAAATAAAGGGTCGTAGTTTTATTTAGTAAGTTTAGTAGTAATTAAATATAGTTGGGTGTTTATTACAGTAATTGAATGATTTTACTTTATGATTTGAAAACTGCAAGGTGTGGTTATTTAATGATAATTTTAGGCGCGTCTCAGCTGTTATCACCGTAGGTATTCCCGTGAGACGTACAGAAGACTATTTATTTAGCTGTGTAGTTTAGAATAAACTGTGTTGAAGCCTGTTCGCCAATCACGTTGTCTTTAATCCCACCGTCCTCTGTGTGAAGGTGCCGAGCCTTCGCCGTGCCATAGCCGCGAGCCGCTCAGGGCAGTAGCAGTGCTGCAGGTAGCCTCTCGACCAGCTCCAGCACTCCCTTGCACCTATCTGGTCGCCAACGGCAGTGGGGCTCTTCATACTTTACCATCTCGATTTGGACGTCTCGGTCCACAGGTGCTGCTTATGGCCCTCCTCCAGTCGGCGAGCGGCCTCTTCCTGGGTCCTGAAAGCCACTCGATAGAAGTTGGTCAGCCGTCCTGTGACACTCTCTCTCTTATCTGCCAGCAGCGCTCTAGACGGTAGTCTGCATCTGACAGCGCAACAGCCACTTGACCAGCCACAGTCCTGACACTATTGTCGGCCCTCAATATGATTAAGTGCCAAGGGTCGCAACTGCTCTTCACCTCTGCTTCTTGTGGATGCTGCTAGCTGCTTCGGTTTGCTGATGACGCCGACTTGTGATTGACCGTCATCTTTGAGGCGACGGTCTGCGACGAGGAGTCGACGACGTCCGGGTAGAGCTGACCCTCGGTGTTGCAGGCCACAGTGGAGGTGTAAGGTGCAGCCTGTATTATCCTGCAGCTGGCGAGTGGCAGGGGCGGCGCCGTCTCCTCTGCTGATTCCCTCGACGGCTGTGGTCTCGGTGCCTCTTGCTCGAATTCTGCTGCTCTGTCTGTGGTGGCACGGCTTCGGGGCGCTGGTGGTGGCTGCGCCGCGGGCTCGTGCAGCAGAAAGAGGTACGCTTTGGGAACATAGCGCGTGCGGTCGCCTGCAAACAGACGAACCGCTTCTTGTTCGAGTTCACGCGGTGTCTTGCGCGGCAGGACCTTGTTGTCTTCTCGCTGGAATTCTGCTGCAACATCCCTGATGCCTACTGCGATGAAGTAGTAAGCGTGGTTATACGGAATGTGTTTGGACGTCGCCCTGCAGTGCCGAAGAAGTGGCGGGTCCTCGTTAATATATTGCTCCGTGTATCTGACGATCTCCTCTTAGAATGCAGGCAGGTTGCTGCTAGGTACTTCGTCGGTCGCTCGACTTCTTCTGGCATCAGGCAACTCTCGCAGATACTCCGTAGATATACGGGCGCATTCTCGTAGGTAGCCTGAGATGTCGTGAAGTTGCTCTGTTCGACGACTGAATGAATAGCTGTGACATATTTTTCTTCTTCTAAGCCCCAAAATATAACTACTCCAGCGTGTACCCCGTCTCAGTCTATGGGTACTGCGACATGATTGATAACTTATTATTACGCGAGGTGGGATTGAGTGCTTCTCAAGGCAGACTCTTATAAGTCTTAGGTTTCTCGCAAGGTAAAAAGAAGTGTCGCGGGCCTCGTGGGCTAAGCAGTGTTGTCTGGAGGCATGGATGCAATTGGGACCATGGACTCACCCAAAAGAGAGCAAGAGTAAGATATCAAGGAACAGAAAACCCAGTACAAATAGAGGAGGGTAATGGAAACAGTTCTGAGACAGAGCGCGCAGGTGATAAACAACAATAATTAAGGTTAGGACATGAAGAAAGCAGGATATTTTATCAACAATTCGTTTCCGAATTTGCAAGAAAAGGTTTTTGCGGGAGTGATATAAGTTTCCATTGGCTGGCGGCCACAGCAAATGAGAAGAGGGCGCTGCTCTGACAGCTTTGCACCTGAGCCTGAGCGCTTCTAGCAGCCATCGCCCACTATCCCGAGCGCTAACAAGCTACAGCTCTGCAGTGTCAGAAACAGGAAATGTTGGCTGTTTGTCGGACATGGCCAGAAGCCACCCCAGGCTGAGTGACTCGTATTTCCGCCGTCGCCGTCTTCCTTCTTTGGTATCATCAGTTGTGCCTTTCATGTCAGGCCACCACTCCCTGTAGTACTTCCAATATCATCGGGTTGGTTTAAGGCGCACCACCCGAAGCTACCGCTTCTAGATAGGCAGCCCTGACAAGTGCTTAGCCACCTCGACGTCCAAGTTCCGACGCATTCCAGTTCCCCACAAACACAGCCTTACACAGCCGGCAAGTTACAGAAGGCAGTTCGTTTCACTTCGCATATTTTCAGCTCCTTGTTCGCCCGCCAACCTTCGCCGACATACTGCAGCCAACTGCGTGCCAATCTTCTTACGATCCTGCCGCACCTACGCCCCGACAGTTGGTCCAAGAGCTGGTATTTGAATATTGCCAGCTAAATCACAGCGTGGTGCTCCCACATCCCCCACCCGAGGGACTTGCTCTATAGCAGACGGTCGCTGCCTCCACGTCCAAATGAGCACATCGCCCCTCACAAGCTACACGCCTTCGTTGCTTATGTATAGGTGCGGTAAATCTTGGCGCGTAACGCCACGAGAGAGTGATGCTTACCTCACGGAGAACGAGGCCAGAGCTGTGATGCATCTGGAAAATCAAGTATCTTATTGGGTGAGCTAGAAGTAGGAACCACGCTGTATATCAATTCGACTGTCTTCTGATTGTTCGAGCAGTTCTCAATGGGCTCATATGCAGCGACTATGATAAGTATATTGTTGTGTTTTCTAAGTATTTTGATTAATTTTATCGTATCTATTTTAGAACAACTTCTGTTTTAACTAAAGGAAGTAATCTTAGCTCTATAATTTGTTGGATGAAGACATTACTGTTGCTTAGAAATAATTTTTATTATTTTATTTTTCTTTTGGTTTGGTTACTTCCAGAGTAAGTGAGTTTGCATTATCCTGCAGTATTTTTTGACCGTTTCCCAAGCATGTTCTGCCAGTCTGGGTTTTTCGGTTTCACCTTTCTTAGAACTATTTTGGTGAAATTAAATAATCCATCCTGACAGATCATACTTAGGGAAACAGCAACAAAATAATGTTGCATAATTCAAGCCCAACTATTTTGGAAGTAAACGAAACTAAAATAAATATATACCGTTCATTGTAAGTAATAGTAAAGTTTTCAACCAGCAAAATGTAGAACTACAGAATACATGGCTTCCTTTAACTAAAAAATAAACTGTTCTAAAGTAAATACAATACAATTAACTGAAAATATTTATAAAAAAACAATAGGCTACCCATGTTGCAGCATATAAGCCCATTACGAGCTGCGCGACCAATCAGAAGACAGCCGCGCTGTTATTGATTGATATAAAAGTAGTTACCACTCCTGTACAAGATCGTCGATTTTCCTAGTGTCACAGTCAGCAGTCTATGTGTGTAGTTCTTCAGATTGCTCGTGTGGCTGAAGACGGAATCATATCAGTTCCCTAAACTTTGCATCTATTGTCGTCGAAAGGAGGCTATACTATGATCGTCTGTGTTTTCCTCGTTGACTTTCTTTCATCATTGTCGTCCCAGTCATGCACATTGTTTAGTCCATTTCTGTCTGATTTTTCCTTTTCACATATTTATTATTTTATTATTTTTCCATTATACAGGAAGAGGCGGGAGGAAAGGTACATTCTTTGAGGGGTGATAGTACTGGTGGTTCTGAACAAAATGTTTATAATAAAAATATGCCCATTTCTTAACCGTTTCAGAAAAACCGAATGAAAACAACAAGGAACGGGAAATATGTAGGTGACGGTAAATCACGATACTGCTATCGTATGTTTTGTTTAATTGTGTACATTTCCTCACAAAACATGTTCAAACACTCCACCAACAACTTCAATGCATTTTGCTGCTCTGATAGACAGCTGCTGTGTTGCTGATATGAACTCATTAGTACATTGCTTTACTTGAGCACAAGCATGGTAAATACAAGCGAGAAGTTCCTCTCTTGTGTCCACCCTGCGCGTGTAGACTTCGCTTTTTAGCCAACCCCACACACAGTAATCCAGTTGGGTAAGATCAGGTGACCTCGGTGAAGTTGAGCAGCAATTCGCCTCGAGCTAGTTGTTAGGCTGCGTTCTAGTACCTGAAGAATGTTCTCAACTTCATTAAGAGCATGTTTAACGGGACGTTCGGATACAACATTTACGCTGGGAAGCGTACCACGGTCACGCAATCCTGCAAACACCCTGCTAAACACTCTGCTATCTGGAACTCTGCGATTAGGAAATCGTCGTTCGTACTCACGAACAGCGGCTCTGGAATTCCCATCGGAGAAACCGTAGACAAACATCATGTCAGCATACTATGTATGTGTGAAGACCTGTGGCATATTTGACTACACTGAACTGTATTCACTGTACACGTAACAACACTGTAGTTCCCAATACTAGAGTAAGCACTGTAGGACTGACACTGAGGTAAACAACTGCACCATGTTTAGAGCGCCACCGTATGGAAATGTACAAAATTACACACAACATAAGATAACAGTAGCGTGATTTACCGTCACCTGCACTTATCCCGTTCCTTGTTGTTTTCATTCGGTATCTCTGAAACGGTTAAAAAAAGGGCATAGGCCTATGTTTATTAGAAACATTTTGTTCATAATCAACATTACTATCACCCCTCAAAGTATGTACCTTTTCCTCCCGACACACCTGTATATCGATTGTAATGGCATTTCGAAATTTGTATGTTTGTTGACGACGGCCATTTTTAGCTTCCTTGGTTTGTTACTTTCGGTTTTTTGTTGCTCATTTTATCATGTGTATTCATTTTATGTTACTGTGTGTTTTCTGCGATTCGACCACATTCACTATCAATACCGTATATCCAACAACACCATTAAGTTTGCCGTAAACTCTAATTGCTACAGCTTTTAAAGATCACACACACTTATGTTGTAAATAAATACATATAATACATTAGGGAAAACTACATTAGGAAGGTATTATACTGCAAATATAATTTACTTATGCTTAATAAAATACTTCCATATTTTTATATTTTTCTTGCAAACTTCGCTATAACAAGACAGGCAAAATTTATATACTATTTAATTTTTGGCTATGGGATAATTTCATAATAAAAATCTGGAGCTACAATTTAACCAATTTTTCAAATGCTTATAAATTTTCAACATTGACTTTTAAAAACCTGGGGATAAGATGCTACTTCTGTCCATAAAATCGGCACAAACATTTTCCCAAACAGGTGAAATGTTCAACATTTGGGAAACAAATGGATTGAAAAATTACTATGCACACACTAAACGTTGTATATAACGTTTAAATTTGTTTTCAATATTTACGACTCATTTATTTCACTTTACATTTCTTTACGTTTGTGTTTGTTCTCTTGCTGGGAAACCGGCAGAGACGCTCAAGTAGACGTGTTCCTTTACTGCCATGATTGCATGGGCGCGGGAAATAACAAGCATTTATATTTCTTAATTTGTGCATATTAACAAAATTGTACGGTAGAATTAACTGTGTGATGGTACTTCATTGTAGTCCACTTTTAGGACACCGTTGTTTCCAAAATAATAAAACATTCAACTGACGGTGTGAACGTGCTGAAAAAAAAATTCCAAAGCTAATATCATTGTGTACTATCTTAGAAGGGACGATCTTACAGTAGCACTAAATGTTTAACACTTTTATATCATTGATATTTCCGATAGCTGTCACGGTACTAGTCGTCATTTAGTGGGCAATAAGCGTTGTAAATACGGCAAAGGGGGAACAATTTCGGAACAAAAGTCTTATAGAATGGCATTAATGTTTGTTTTTGCGAGTATGTCAATTACAAAACCCAGCAGAATCAAGTCCGTAACCGATATCACTCACAAAGTGTACCGTACGTTGACGAGTCTTAAATGTTTTGTCCAGGAGTCGTGTTCCAGTCAGGTTTACATTTAGCTTGTATCTGAACGTCTCATATTTTCCTATCAAAATACTGATAGACGATATTGTTAGAGCAATTTTTATTTCCATAATGTTGTGTAGTTTTGAGAAGCGATTGTAACTTAACCTTACTTTCAACGAAGGCAGAATTTCGTATTATTTGCGGTTATATTCATGTGCAAAGGCCAATTAGCTACCATAGTTCAGTGTCACAGAATGCAGCTGCCACAGAGCGAGTCTTACGAGATTTTTGCGAAAGTTTTATTCTTTACAAACAAAGTTATTCCCGTTATAATCAGTCTCTTCAAGGCCACCGAAGTATTTAACAGGGCATAGAAACTGTGTGTTACAGAATAAGCCGTTATCTAACGCAAAAATTACCACGATATTTAATCGGGTTTAGGAGATTTGGGGCATTTCGCAAAATTAGTTATGTGCTTTCACTACATTAACCGCTTAATTTTGAGACATCGTGAAACAGATGTATGGGTTTTTTCTTGAGCATAAATTTTACATGTTTCTTCAACTCAGTACGTTGTGGTAACACCCTACTAATGGGGTACTATACATAAGTATATAATTTAAGTAAGGCTGATAATTGGGTCACAGGTAAACGTTAGGATTTTAAAGAGCTCTTTAATATGTTATGTAAGTTTATAAATGTAAGTATAACAATATTATTATTATATTCAAGAGTGTAATCAAAAGTTTACAAGTATTCTGTACTATGTAGTATTTGAATATAGTAGTGTACTGTTTGATGAAGTATGATTCGGAAGTGTATATGCGTCAGTGCGGGCCTCGTGACCAACAGAACTCCTCATGTGACTATTTCTAAGAAATTTTGTGTTATTGTGCTCGGAGCGAGCCTTATTAGGAGAATTGGACTGAGTGAACCCAAAATCCCCTCCATGTGGGAGGCCAGCGTCATGTGACTGGTAAGGACCGAGTGAAAACTTGAGATGTGTAAGCCGAGGACAGACTTTCGGAGGCGGTCAGGCAGAATGGAAGTGCGGCTGGTCAGAGAGCCAGAATTGTATGGTAGATTGAAAGCCATTGAGTTATATATGTAAAGTATGGTTATATTGTACCAAGTTAAAGTGTATATAAAAAGTATGGAATAATAAGTGCCACTACCGTAGCGACGCCCGTGTTGTCATTTCAATGACTTAACTCAGTGTAACCATATTGTTCAACTAAGTACTTTCCAGTTTAAATACAACAACGTTAACAAGTTTTAAAAAAATCTAGGGTTAAATATAAACACATTTAAATTTTTTAACCTGTAATTAAGTTGAATTTTAAACATTTTAAAATTCATTTTTAGATATTTCGCATAAACATTATTCTGAAACAAAAACCTGGCTACCTCAACTAATTCAAGATAAATCATGGATTGACTGAAACCACGGTATACGGATTTTAATCCCTTTATTTTAGATTTTCGAAGAATCGATAAATTAGGTGATAAACATTTGTAAACTCAATATTTTGAAGTGAAAATAATAACGAAAGCTCACCACATGAATGAGATATTTAGGGTTTGTTGAAAACATTTTTCACCCTTTTCACTCCCTTAACTTTCGAATTTCGACAGATACCTTCTTATTGGATGCGTAAAGTGTAAGAGAAATCCACCCTCAAAATTGCATGTCTCTAGGTCCTACGGTTTGGGCTGTGCGTTGATGAATGTGTGAATGAATGAAGCACTTCTTTTTATGTGTGTATATATGTATGTGTCTGCCAATTGCAAACACATCCTTCAAAACTGATTATATTTCCTTTGTAAAACTCGTCTCACATCAATGATGTTTTACGCAAACATAACCATAGCTGTTTGTGTGCAACAAAAATGTCGCCTTTGAAAACAAGCGAACAGCTTCTAGAATGGTAAACTTTGACGAGCGAAACTTTGACAGGAGAGTAATGTTTAAAATATTTCAGTCTAGCTGACTCAGCGTTTGAGCTAAGGACATGATCTTTTATTTATTTAAAAAAATTGCAAATAACTTGAATACTTTTAACCAAATGCTTTGAAAAATTTGAGACTGTGTACAGTCATACGATAACCAATTTTGCCAGAGCGTTTTTTAAAATAATTTACCGTTTGCTAGCAAAAAAATTATTTTGTTTCATTTTGGCTTACTTTGACAACAAAATATGTGCTACTTCAGGGACAAGCATCTAAAAATCTGTTTGGTGTATTGCAACAGAAATATTCATATACAATAGATGATATACAAGTTTTAAAACTTCCAGGATGAATTTTTGATATAGATTAATTTGCGTTAGAATATATTTTCGAAACCATTGCTAAACTAAAGAGCGAGGCCTTAACGACCACTAGTATTCCCTGTAGTCATTTGTAAAAATATGTTCAAAATATTATAAACATTAAAGGTCGCAACATTCTAAAGGTCATAGGAAGGATCTAAGGGTTATAACACAGACATCCAGAACCCCTGATATCAAAAATAATAATACGCCGCAAGCATATTTTATGTGCTCCTTGTGCATAGCACTGAATATTCTCGTGAATAAGTTTAAAAGACGTGGCCAAGAGTCAAAGTTTATGTGCAGTACGTGAGTTTCCTGACTTGCATACACAACAATTTGTATTGAGTAAAACTTTACTGAAAGGTTAATTGTTTCTGCTTCAATTACACATAATGGTACGCATAACACAATATAAATTTTACGTCTGTCTAATTTTTTTCCATAGATATAAACGTGTAGTTTGTTATTCTACTTCCACCTAATGTTGTCAGTGTATGACGTTTTTCAAAATCAGAATACACAATATAAATGGTTTTTCGTATTTAAAATGAAATGTATCAGTCTCCTAAAATAATGGCCAAGACACACACAAAATTTTTATTTTAACTTCGATGCAACCTGCTTGTGTAAATTCCTTTTTTGGGAAATAGCAGTGCAACACCGGCAAGTATTATTTATTTAATGTAACAAACCAAAGCTTACTAGAATTTTAATTTGTTATGAATAATACATTTGTAGACGTTAAGAAGACGATGCACAATATTCAGTTATATTGAATAAAACAACAATCGAGATAAAAATTTTTAACTGATCCTGCCAGTACAGAACCTATTACAGCTATTGTGCGTGTTCTACACGAAACCAAAGAAACCTTAATTTATAAAATACACGTTTACATGAAATCAAGTGTAACAAAAAGCTTACTGTCAAATTATTTTGATCTAACCGAGTAAAAAGGTTATCAGTGCCCACTCCGCCGCTTTGAAAAGAAAACTTTGGCTCATCATTGTTCTGTTAAATTGAGGGTTTAGTCCCTGCGCGAACCTCCCTCTGCCCTGAAGTGCAGAGCTGTAAATTAATTACACGCCTTTGTGATTTTTTTGGCATAAAACAGTATCGTTTGGTTAGGAGGGGAGGGGGACTGAAGGATTTTCAGGACCGTGTGTTGAACCACGCCCCAGTTAACTCAAGTTGCGTGGAAGTGACAGGCCATAACGTAAAATGCTCATAAAGCACACCCTCCTCATCATGATGTATTTGTTTTCCCAGTTTTTATCTGAAGAGTGTGATATTGTAGTCCACAAAAGTTCTGGTATAAATAATATGACTTGTTCTGTTAATAAAGCATACATAAAATAAATGGAAAGTATTTGTTAGCTAATCAATTTTACATGGCTGGAAATACATGCGTGATTCAGTACTCTCTATTTACAACACAAGTGAATCGGTTATTTAAAAAAGATTTAAAAGTTGCTTCTACGACTGAACGCATAAATAAAAAAATTGATTAAATTGTAGTAATTCTGTCAAGCATTGCCCACCTGCTAGAACGGTCGCCTACCACCAAGGTAATCCGGGTTCGATTCTCAGCTGGGTCCGTCCAGGATTTTCCGCATGTGGGAAACGTGTCGGACGTTACCTTTTGCTAGCTAGTTTTCTCAGGGCCCTCCCGTTTCCTTTGCTCTTTACATTCCATCGTGGGTTCATAATAGGGCTTCATACAGTATTTTCATCGTTCCATGTTCAAAATCGTTAGGTTTCTTAGTCTATTAGGTTTCAAGTAAGAATATGTTTCTCCATATTACATAAAAATTGTTTGTAAATCTGCCAAACTTGCGTATAGGAGTGCTAAGAAAGTAAAATATCATTGGTAGCAATCCTAAACTTTTTTTATAAAACAGTATCCTTTAGTTACCAGACTTGTATTATAACAACTGTAAAAATTTGCATATTTACAAGGCGGAAGTATGGTAACTGCTCCATACTACGTTTAGGTTAATTACTTCCTAAACATTATAGAAAGTTTTTTACAGTTAATATCCTGATAAATAACACTGGGCATCCAACTCGCACGCGGCTTAAAGCTCGAGCATATGTACGGGCGATCGGTTAGAAGTCTGTTGCCGGTGTGTAGTCGGCTGGTAATACTGTCATGTAATGGTTTGATGCTATTACAGACACGAAAATTGCGAGAAAACTTTATTTAGGACTTGTATGTTTGTATTCGTATTACATAGACTACAGGTTGCCTGCAAAACTTTTCACTATCACGAATTTCATTAACGCGAAACATTGAAATTTGCGTAATTTTAAGGTAAAGAAGTGAACATTTGTCAGTTTTAGTTACAAAGTAAGGAGTAAGAAGCGCTATGTTTCCGTAGAAAAGAGGCCAACTCGTTTCCTGATATCAAAATATTAGCACATCATTGACTTTCCTTGTAGCTTCTAAAAATTATACGGGCATTGGTCTAACGAAGTCATTTATAACATATGCTTCTTATGAAATTTCACGTTTTTTGATGAGAAAATAATTCCACAAAAATCGTTTATGGGTGCACCCTATAGATTCTTCTTGCGTTGTTCTCAGATGACCATGAATTTTTGCTTCTGAGACTTTGTATTTAACGTTGCACTGATGATGAACGTGCAGACCAGGGATTCGATTAAACATCGCTTGTTATGGATGCAACGCAAAATTTGCATCTGCGTAGCGTCTGATTGCTGTGTAGTGGATTGAAAATTCTCACCCAGAAGTACGGGATGGGTGGTTGTAAATATGCGCATATTAAATTGTGGGAATCCATTCAGTTTCAACTGTAACTATTGATGCAAGTGACGACACGTTTTACTTGCTCTGTACCTGCGCTACGCTGCGTCGCTGCAAATAGCAGCAAGTGATATTTAATCGGGTTGCTGGGGCGTGTGTGGTTTGCAGATGAGGCAACGTTACAAACCTCGCGTGCAGTGGTAGGCGCAGAGTGATTGGTGTTTGTAAAGGGCCCGAACAACCTCATGCGGAATAGATATTGGACCTTCATTTTTTATTTATTTAACAACAGCAAACATGTTTCTAAACATGTTGAAACATTAACCTCAATATTATGTGCTCAAACATTGAAATTTTTTTCCAACAAGACGGTACATCACCACATTTGGAACTGGTCTTTAATTATGTTTTGTATACGTCTCCTGACGAGTTGCTTGAACCTGATAGGCGAGCATGATGCTCACCATCACAGGATGTTATATACTTTGATTATTTTCTCTGAAGACAAGTGTTCCGTCTCTAATTGCCAAATCCTAGGGTCATAATCCGAAGAGCTGTTTTCGTGGAGCCTTCAATGTCTAAGAGTTCGGCCCATGTATAATCCTCGGCTAGCTTTTAGTAGATATTAGTAGTAGGTTCTGGCTGTAGACGGATATTGGATGTGGATCAGCAGAATTATCGGCGGCCATTTTTTAGACTGCCGTATTGGATCCACTATTATTTTCGACATTGACTTTTTGTCAGCTAGTTTTTTACTTGGTTTGTTTTCGGCCATTTTGTTTTGACCTTGAACTTTTTTCAGCAATTTTGTTTTCACCTTTAGTCAATCATTTTGTTTTGCATTATTTTCGTCTGTCATTTGTTCATGGTGGTCATTTTGTGTTTTTCATTTCTTTTTGTCACCCATTTTGTGTTGGAATGCTGCTAGAGGAAATCTATATTGCTTCTGCTTATGGCTCCTAAGTGTCGTTAATGTTGTTGCTGCTGTTACCCGCTAGGTGTTGTTCATTTTTGTTTTATTTGTTGTCTTTTTGAATGTGCTAGTGTCTGCTGTTTGGATTCTCATGTTTACTGCCAGTAGCACTGTTATCGACCATCTTGTTTCTCTCTCTGGTTGCCAGGAGCGTTGTAGTCGACCTTATTTGTTACTGTTGCTGGCTACTTACAGCACCAATGTCTTATGAAGGCAGATAATACAAGGATGATGTACACATTTAATATGGAAAACTCGTCCTTACAGTCATATTTGATATAAATACCGTAAGCAGAGGTGACTTTGGACACGTGGGGTGACTTTGGTACACTTTTATACGTTTTTGTTTTCCATGATATTGTCAACTGTGTGTAAAGTTTAATTAAATGTCGTGTGGATATTAATTATTCGGAATTTGTTGCAAGAAAATTTCTTTATTCATGGCTACCACTCATGCGAAAAAAAAAAATCTGTAATGTCCTAAAGACACCCCCACTTATGGTACACTAAAAAATTCTCGGCAGCAGTTGGCTTTGAACTGTCGGACCTTGTGCTGCTACATTCACAACCTTACCGATGAAGTTACGGAAACAGTCACATCAATGCAAGTTTAAATTGTGAATATATAAAAATATGTAGAGAGATCGATTCCAAAACATTTTTACTAACAAAGTCTTTATTCAAGAATGTATACCAAAATATTTCAAAATAAAGTTGATTTAATTTTTAAACGCAAAATTATCGGCAAAACTACTGCCACTAAATATGCAGTTAATATTTATATAATACCTGCTTCAAAGAGATGAACCCTATAACGTTCAATAAGCATAGTTAAACAATTGAAAAAAGATTTTGAAATCAATAATTTCATTACAATATTTATTATAAATAAGGACACATTTACGCGCCCTATTACATTTTATTAACATATATTTCGATAATTTTCGATCTATTAAGTTTAGGAATTATAACTTAAATTATTATTTATAAATTATACTATGTAGGACTGTTCCAGTACTTAAGAAAGTAATGCTATTAGAAACGTCCTTTGTCATTGTTTATGACAAGTTAGTAATAATTATAGAACCATTTCACTAAAGACTAAGAAATTTATAATATATATGGTTGTCACAACTCTAAAAAACGCAACATGTTGGTATATTTCCTATGATATTCTATAAACACATATCTCGATCATTATTAAACCATTTGACATAACTATGAAATTCATAATATGACTATCTCGTTGCTAAATGAGATAATACGCAAACAAATGCTCTCTAATGATTTGTCAGCAAAATTATTTGTACTTTTCTAGAATTTTAAAATACCACTTTGAAACTAACGCAAGTTCACTTGTTTCTGGAAACAAGTATACAACTATATAATTGCAATCCCGAAATACAGTTCTGGCCGAACTGCATTCAAACATTTAGGCTGCCTCTGGCGTTTTTAATCAACCATGTATGAAGGCCATAAGTTAAGGACGTGGTAGCCTAAATAATAGTGGTGGTTATTGCATGTTTTAAGTTAATATCTTAGGTGATACCAAGCTAAGTTTGCAAAAGAGACTTAATATTAGGAAATACACGCTTTAAATTTGTTTTATTAATAAATAATTAGTTATTAAATGACATTTCGTTTCACTTACTATGGGATCTGAGAATCATATTAAGCATGAAAGTAAGTTTCTTATTAACCATTGGTATACATTATGTAGTATTTGTGAGTTTATTTTTTTTTTTTTGTGTAACAATCCGAAAAATTTATTTACCCTGCTACTCATTTAGGACGCAATTTTCCCATGTTTCTAAATCGAAAATTGCATATAAATTAAACAGAAAATAACATAAATAAGCAATTAGGGAAACTTCTGACGCATCATAGGATCAGTTACCCACTTAATATGTGTGATACTAATAATAGTTGTTCTAACATTATTGAAAAACCAATTTTTGGTAAACAGGGTGGCCAACGATGGAACTCCGTGCTGTCTGTCTCGGTGAGTGGCAGGGAGGATGCCACTGTGCTACCACGAGACCAGGAGCCGAAGCTTCCGTTACTCGCAGCGTATTTGTAAAATCAAATTTACCCTGGCACACAAGTTGCAAATCATTGAAACTGAAGGAGGGGGGTTCGTGTATCTGTTTCAGCAGAACTCAGGACTCGTATTTACCACTGGAGGGGGTTGTTTCAATAATTAATATGTTACGTGCTTGTAATCGGCGGTGCAGTGAAGCTCCCCGTTCTTCTCGGAACTAACTATATTCGACATCCCAAGGTGGCAGCTAAGAAACGGTGCTTGGCAGTCGCGATGAGAATTTATTGGGACTACCAAGATCTTATAATACAAGTTTGAAGTGGCTCCTAAACACCAGTTTATATACCACAGAGTAACACGATATTAAACTTTCATGTTTTAACGTATGAGCAGGGACCAGAAATAATAGTCTACATGTTGGAATTCAAACCAATGTAAGTTCGCGTCTCTTTCGTAATTGGACCTAAGACTCATTTTACAAACAGAGAAAACTGTTTTGTGGTGAATGCAAAGTGTTTTGTCAATATAGACCTTACGAAATAATTTTTCAGTGGTTACAAAATTATTTGGTAGTCACTGCAAAACTTTGTTAGGGACAGCAAAAAATTTTAGTGGCCACCGCAAAACAATTTGGTAAGGTCCATAATGACAAAATATTTTGTGGTGACCAAAACGTATTTATTTCAGTGCACCTTGTGGAAGGCCCTAAGCCAGTTATGAAGAAGCAGCTAAGTAAACGGCCAATCATGTGGCGTTACTGTGTCAGGAAGCAGCCAATGAGCAGCTGCTGTCTGCTCAAGTACACACACGTTCTTGGAGACTAGTCTACATGTCATTGAATCCGCGAATATTTCCGGTCTCTACATATGAGGTAGGTACACCCTGCCATTAAAATTAATTGTTTCACTTATAACGAATTTAAAGTTTTGGTGCTGGCTACGATGTTGAATTTTTTTGTTAATAACCTTTACGCGGAAGACTTGCGCTGCAATTTAGACCTTCTTAGATGATTGAGCCTAATAAAAAAAGATATGTAATTTTACACGTTAAATAGTATAGATAAATACGTGTTGTATTTATAAGTTTATTTACGAACTCTCAATAACGTACCTTGCATACTCGAGCCATTTGCATTTTGTTTGTTGTAGTTATGTTAACGATTTTTTTAAACAACGTCAGTTTACTTAGAGTTATAACATAAATATCATTGCAATAGTAACCATTGGCGAGCGCGGTAGTTAATCTTTGTGGGGAGGGGGACAAGTACGTACAGTGGCTAAACTGCTGATCACCGGCGTTGATTGAGGGGGGGGGGTAGCGGAGTCCTATACAATTGCAACAAAAGCCAGAAGGTAAAAATGTTGTATGAAATTTAGGGTTGCCACTCCATCTATTTTCATAAGGATGGAAGGTATGAAGCAGCATTTGCTGTTCGTTTGAAGTTTCCAGTAGCATTAAGCAGTGCTGAATATGTAGTTCTTTATTTCAATTAGTTTTCCCATAGTGAAAAATGTGGTTTTAAATTTCATATTTAGATGAACTTTACTCTCTTATAATTAAAATTAAGGTGAAAGTGCTAAATACGTTCCCGTCTTTTTTTTTTTCTTGAGGAACACGCGTGCGGAGTTTGTCTCGCTATTTATGAAACATCCAATATATTACTTTAGTTTTCTTAGTACCATTACTTGCCTACCTTGATTTTCAAATAATTGTTTTGGTCCGGTGGGCACGTACAGAATGTGTCTAAACGGATTGTAGTGGGGTGTTTTGCTTGTCCAGTCATTAGTTACTATGCAAAACGCAACCGTCTTAGTCCCCACTACAAACCCTTACATTGTGTAACGGGAATTCTGATACAGACTGTACTTAAGCATCAAGTTTCGAAAGCTGCCTGCTGATTGGCCCAACTGAACCAAAGTTTCGAGGCAAGCGGCGAGAATTTTTATGCCAAACAGGAGCAACGCGAGGAAGTTTTTAACGGCTTAGGCAGACGTTGTGGAGACTCCAAGAACGACGGTCAGGGTTGATACCGTCGTCTCATTTTTGAGCGTCGTGACGCCTATAAGTTTCGGGATTCAGACCAGTTATTTAGAAGCGCTGCAAAAAAATATCATTATAAGTGAGGTGGCAGACCGCTGACGACGTCATTATAGCATTATTTTATCCACATATTGTTGAGACTAACGTGCGTGTAATTAATAAGTGCAGAGTTAAGATTAGGTCACCAAAATTTGCATTATATCGGTCGTGCCAGGAGAGGACAGTAAGGACTTGCTACCCGTTTGAAAATGGACTTAACGATTTTTTTTATCCATTCACGATCAGAGAATTTGAACCCGGGGGCGTCGCACAGTGTTTATTATAAAATTAAAACATTAATAGGAATTAGATTTTTTTTTCTAAGTTTATTTCAAAAGTATTCAGTCGCGATCTTTAGGCCTTACTTTAGTGTAAAGAAAAAATTTCTGAAGTGAGAAAACTATGAATTATGTTACGTCACCGAAACGGGGCAAAGTGTTAAAAGTAAAACGGAAACCTTTGCACGGCGAGGCGAGTTGAAGAGTAAAAGAATGTGCCAGCACCGCCGATATCCGCCGTGCATAAGAGTGACGGTGAGTGGCCATTACGTGTGATTCACGGTCTTGTCGACGCTGCAGAGTCTCACGAGCCCAGTAGTTTCCTTGCTAACTGAACTCGCTGTCCTCCTAGGCTACTGTCTAACGGTTATCGACAAGTCAGACGCTACATTTTGATGGATAGTTCTCCTCAGGAAATAGGCAAGCACTAAGATTTTTTTTTTAATTTGTCCACTAAGGAGGTGAAATGAAGTGAAATGTGTTTTCCATAAATCGCCGATATAGCTCGAACTCGAAGGGCTATCGTCGTGATTTATTAGGCTATTCAAGGTTATGATCATGAGAATGCATATCAGGAAATTACAGATTTCTCGAAAATATACAACTAAATAGGTGAGAAAGTGTTAAATATGTTTTCTAATTTCTCCTTATTACTCCATATTTAGAAAACAGAGTCGATTTTCGATTCAAAATTATGCTTACGTAAATACCCTAAACCAGTTTCAGTAATTTTCGAAATTCGACTCCCAAAGGATAAAAATAAGACGGTATATTTATCGTCTGTATAGCTCGATTCGAATGGGCTGTTTTCGTGATTTTTACTTCAATTGAATAGTCTACTTACACAAATATTAGTGACGTGGTTTCAAGATGTTTCTAAAATTCTATACTTTAGAGGTGAAAAATAGTAAAGTGTGTTTTCGATTATTCCTCATGCCAATTGAACTAAACGAGATATCGAAGCGATCTTTGACTCGGAAAGATGTTAACGTAAATACCCAAAATAATGTCAGGTTATTTTCCGAATTCGACCCCAGGGGTGAAAAAAAGAGTTAAATGTGTTTTCGTTTCATAATCGAATCATATCGGCTGAAGTAAACTTTTAGACATCGGAGTGATATTTGTTTAAGAACGGTACTTACTTGAATGCTAGAAACAATATTCACAATTTTTCGAAACTCGACACCTCAGGAGGTAAAAAGTGGAGGAAGTGGAAGATAATTGAATCAATTATTTCAAAAGGGGTTAAGTCATCACATTTTAAGTTTCGAGGAGGAGTAAAAAACTGTCTGCCGTTAATTCTTTGGGATAAAATTATGTAACAGGTGATGGTCTTTCAGTGTTGTTTCCTGTACACCAGCACAGTATGTTTGATAGGACACTTTATTACCTTTTCAAAGTAAACAGAAAGGTTTTCAGTAATTACCGTTGCTAAAAGATGCAGCAAAACTGTTGGAAGTGCAATGTGGTCCATGAACGTCAATGACGCATATTTAATTTTTACTGGGGAAAACTTGTAGCAGTTAATTCAATACAATATCAGTATTTACCTTAGATTCACATTGCAATGATTGCACTAGAGAAATAACATTTTACTTACATTACTAACATTTAAAAAATAGCGTAAGACAACGTAACACAATATTTACCAAATAAAATATGGTAACATAACAATCAACATTCTGATCAAAATGATCAGTATACTTCAAATGCATCAGACTCTTCTACAATCTCTCTAGCAAATTCACTGTGTAGATCAGGATCATACTAACTCACTGTACGTTTTGTAGTTGTTTGGCATTCTAAGTATGTTCTTGTTTTATAGGCCTACAAACATTAAGACAGCATACTCGATAATGTATTAACAATAGTATACTTAGATTGTTACAAAACAAACAGAAAATTGTGCTCTACAAACCATGAAAAATAGAAGGGAAAATTCATTTATCATATTTTCAGTCAACAAACAAAATACGATAACATTCCTACCAACATATTGATCAAAAGTATCATAACGCTTCAAATGCATCAAGATCTTCGGAGGTATCAGTAGTTTTCCACTGTACAATCTCTCTATAAAATGCACTGTGTACATAAGGAACATACTGCAGAACTTTTTTTAATATCTTGAATTATTTTCACGTTGATGGATACCGAACCGTAATCACTGTAGGACTTCTCACTTGGCAACGTAGGAATTCTTCCAGATGTACTCAGTCTGAAGGTACTTGAAAGCAATCCACCAATGTAGAGCCATGTTTTTACAACACCTGGTGTTGAACTGTTGTACTCGAACATACAATAGTTAGACACTTTAATTGACTCCTTCCTTTCTTTCGGAACTCCTTTTCCAAGAGAGTCTATAGACAGAGCAGTTTTTTTTGTAGAACTTGGGCCACCATTTCTTATACTCAAAGCAGTAATTTGAAGTGTTCAACGTTGAGGTAAATTTTTCGAAGGTACTTGCAGCAACAGCACGAGCATTGTATTGTTCAGGTGTGTAAACTCTATCGATACGCCGTAATTTCCTTTTGTTGACATGAGCTTCACTACGAAGCTTAGACCTTATTATATTGTTCTGCTTGTAAGTTTCATTTTTCATGCCCCTTTTTCGTTTCATGGAATCATTTTCTTCTGATTCATATATTTGGTAGATAATTATTAGGTTTTAAGTCACCAAACACACATCAACTTTATTCTAACCAACATAACATCACTCCAAATCAAAAATAATTCAACTGATCTGTTACCATTGAGGTTTTATTTACTTCATGTCACACAATTGACTACACGTCTGGTTTTATTTTGAAAATTGTATTAAGAGGCAGCGTCACCTCATTTGTTAATAAGATTTGTTTTAGATTAATTAATTAAATACGAGACGAATAACCAGCAGTGTTGCTTTATAGAAACATCACAATTTACTATTAGGTGCGTATTATTGGAAGAAATCGGTACTGGGAGTTACTTAGTGTTAATTTTGGTGGGAGAGAATTTTTTTCTTAAAATTTAAATTTGCTTAATTATTTCATAGTTACGCTTTAATTTTTCGATTACAATGTACGTAATGAAAGGTAAAGAAAAGAGCTACGTCCCTATTGAAATATTTTCAATTAAATCTTGCCAAATTTTTAAGCAGGAAGGAATTAGGAAAAATTCAACATAGTAAGTGACACGGGCTCGTAAGTCCCCCGACTTCGTGTTTTTTTCGAAACGGTGTTAAGTCACTGACTTGGGCCATTTTCAAAATAAAGTGACGAACTCACTTCTAATATCAACACTACACAGCATGATGACTTGTTTCATTTTCATAGAAAACTATGTTTTTAGGGATTTACTTACAATATTATGTAAAACCGAAATACCACATATTTGATGACTTAGTCCATTTTCAAAATAATAGATTAAATTGCTCTTTAGTGAATCGTCGATATATCTTGAACTCGGCGAGTTTTTTTCGTATTTTCCACGTCCACGGGACACTCGTAACATAGTCACAAATGTGACACAAGGATTTTTCAAAATTCAATCATTTGGATGTTAAAAGACGTGGAATGTATTTTCGTTATATCCTCTATATTCATCGAAGCCTACGAGATATACGTACAGTTTACCATCATTACAGGATAATATTACGTAAATACCCGTAAATAGATTTCAGATTCTCTTTTAATTATACCTCCCTGGGCTTTGAAGCGTGAAATTTGTTTTTAAAAATATCGTTGAAATATATTTTATCCAATGAAATGTAGTCGTAGTTTGCACAGCGATTGGATTCTTATACGAGTGCCTAGGATGTTTTTTTTAATTAATTTGATCCCTAAAATGGGTGAAAATATGTTTAATTTGATATTTATCAAACGAGTTGACATATCGAACTCGGGTTTACATGAGAATATTGCATACGCAAATACCTTTAAAAATATAGTAATTGGTTAAATTAAATAAATTACCACGAGGGAAACTATTTTGCAAACCATTCACGGCAGTTCAATCATACGGATTTATAGTTTGCAATTTTGTCGACACGCGTCGTTATATAACCGTTACGTGCGTAGGGAAGAATTTAATTTTAGTTAATACGTTTGACGTTCCGTCACAGAAAAAATAAAACTACTTATTAATTTAGTGGTTACGTGGCCCAGTTGTTTAAAGCTCCTGTCTACAGTTCGGGAGGTTCTAGGTTCGAATTTCGTGTAAGACTGTACAACGTGCATTCGGACACTTCAGGGCTTCCAGACTGTTGAAATAATGCCATGGATGAAGTCGTCTGAAATGGTAAATATGTATTATGTACAAATCTGTAAAACTGGATTATGATGTACGCTCAATGGTGAAGCAAGTTCGTGTTAAAAGGAAGCGGTATTATATCCATCTGAGCTTGGACTTGAACGTTCATACAGGATACACACAAACTAAAGTTTTATAATTGGTTGTGACTGAATCCATGCTATTGGACAATATGATCCTTGCTTCTAACGTACTTCTGACTGGCTGGTGTAACTGCACCTGCCAGTCTAATGGCTCAACAAACATTTAATGTTGTGTGTAGTCATTGCCCAATATCGCTTCCTTTAGAAAACATCTACTCTGGCCACTGAAACGACTACCCTCTAAAAATACTCGACAGCATTATCCCACTTGTCATACCATCTCATAAGATTACAGTTGGTTATGTGCTGCAATGGTAGATTAGGTAACACGTATGTGTTCTAATCAAACTAAATGTCTAACTTAAACACAAACTGACGATCCTATTTTGCCTATAATCGACTCCAATGGCGAATTCTACAAACTTATGATGGTTAAGTATATTGACTATTTGCAAATAAAATATAGGTAATAGAATCCAACCAAGACCATGCTCAACGGCGCATATTCGAACTCTAGTGTCTCATATGTTTAAAAAAATTCAACCAAATTACGTTAACTATGGGAAAAACTTTAGTTAAGTTCAGTGCTTTGTTATATCTAAGTTTAACACGCATCTGGCATTAACAGTTTAAGAAATAACAGTCTTAAAATGTAGAAATCAGCTATGCTATGCTATCTTAATTTTTACATTAAAAGTTCCTATATTTTAACACATTTCCTGTGCAAGTTTGTAGATTATTATACGGTTCGTTTATCACTTCGTTTTCGTTAATGGTATCTAAGTCAGCCTAGTATATATAGCGCTAAAGGTTTGGGGGGGGGAGTAGCACCATTAACGTGTCTGCAAAACATCCCACCAAAGACTCCGCAATGACACTAAGATTCAAATCAATTTCTCAGTCATACATATACATGCACATAGTTACGGCCACAGTCATCCTTGGTTGTGCTTGAGGAAAATCAGTTTTAATAGCAGTATTCTACCAATATCATCTGATTACACTTTTACATTTAAGATATTTTTATTATTCTTCAAGGTCTGTTCTGCTAAAACTAGAGACATAAAAATTCGTGTTATTTTCTGACAGTTTTCTTGACTCAAACTAACTATAGGTTCGTTCGACGTCTCCAGCTGACCGATATTGTCGTGACTTGCCGCGAAGAATGCTTACACGGTAGCGAGGGCAGTATCTGTAAAGACGTAACACACGTAAATGATAACTAGAGATAGGAAATTTCGTGAAAAAATGTTTGCATCACTTTGTTTCGGTGCCTTACGTGCACACCTGCATCTCTGCTATGTGGTCAGTGATTGGATGCCGAAACACCCAGCGTGTGTAGGTTTAAATCCGCAAATCACAGACGTGATGTGTGGCAGTTATCCGTGTACTGATTGGCACAGTCAAATGAATAACAACTCTGCACAAAAACACTCTGTCAATAGCCATGAAGTTGAGCTGCAGGTGTACACGTAAGGCACTGAAGCAAAGTGGGGTAAAAATATGTTCACCAAAAATGTCCGCCCCTAATGATAACACATAAAAGTTCGTTGTCAATTGAATCGAAGATTATGCTCTGTTACGTATAGGAAAGTGACGTTTAGTCTGCTAACAAATGATAACGTGAATTTTGCATGTCTATACATAACATTAAAAAAGGCCCATAGTGAGCTATAGCTACATAGCTTGCTGGATGTAAGCTTTACTTGCAGCTTGGTTGTACTAACACTTGATAGTAGTGCCACTAATCTGGTGTGCAAAGAGGTCCTTCTATAAAAGTAAATAACCGCTACTACGAGTAGTACAGTCCGACCACATGGCTCAGTGGTTACAGCTCTTGGCTGCTGGTCAAATAGTCCCGGGTTCGATTCCCTGCCGCGGAGGTCAATATTTACAGTTACACCTCTCCAGGTTCAGGGACTGTGTGTAGTGTTGTCCCCTCATCCACATACAGTGGAAGACAGTGGAGAACCACCGCAGAATGAACTCGTCTAGTTGACCTCGGAGAACGTCGTGGTTTCCACCACCCGGCGTCCTCCGTGGTTCTAAACCTTCCCTCGGGCAGAACACCAGCAATCATCGTCGCCGAGAGTAATACGCCCGTGTAAATTCGGGGACGGACTTCTGGTACCCATATAAATAGCCTTAAACATTTAGGTCACAAACTTTCACTTTTAAAAAGCTATGTTTCGCTTGTTTAATTTGTTGCAAACAAATAAGGTTTCTCTACTTGTCTGTTTAAGAAAAAGTAACAAGTTTGGGTCCTTAATAATTTATCAGCAAAACAATTAACGAACTTGCTACCGAGAACAGTTCTGTATCAGGTCACTTAAATCAGGGAAAACATTAGAACTCATTGCTGATGAATGCGTTGAACTAGTATTGTTTTTAAACATTCAGTTTCTTAATTCTGAAAGAACACGGTGATATATACCTATTTTTATGTTTCACAAAATAATGTGTTAGAAATATTTCACTATTAGCGTTACAAAAATAGTTTGTCAACTGGTTAGTTTTTTTTTTTTTTTTTTTAAAA
>PNEQ01101489.1:0-21375 GCA_003012365.1 Medauroidea extradentata | reverse complement strand
ATGTTATATGCTTTGACTGAGACTATATGTCAATATGCCTATTGATATTATATCCTATCCGACTACACCAATAAGGTTTGCTACTTGCGACACAATCCTTCGTTGTCGCCAGTGATATAACACGTATCATGCGGAGAGAAATAGAGAGCGTATATTACATTCCTTACTGACCCTCTTCAATCATACAGTGAACAGGTGCTGTGGGGGAAGGAGTGAGATGAAATATAGTGGAGAGATTGGTGTGAAACAAAATAAATTGAGTAAGGCGGAAGAAACCCTGAGGCACGCAAAATAAAACAATCAAAGCGAAAATAATTTTACAATAAAATAATATAATGTTTAAAACGCATAAAATAGCATCGCTGACAAAAAACGAGATAACTGTCAGCCAGTTTTAATTAGATAGCAAACTCACATTCTAGATAAACTAAATAAAAATGAATAAATTTATAATTGATTGTTTAATTAAGAAATGTGGTTTTTAAAATCGGTTATGCACAATCTGGAAATAAATAAATAAGCTTTCTCCTAATGCTTAAAAAATTGTTTTACGGACATTTTAATTTATTTTAGAAATCGTTAAATACCCAATATTTCAACATAGCAAACGAATAGATGTGTATGTTTGTTTAATTTCGTATTATACACCGGATAGGTTTAAAAAAAAATTGGGTTGTAAATATCCCAGATGGCTCTGGGTGAGGCGCAAATAATAAAGTTTTGAATTACGAAAGTTACATTAAGTCCTGAAAAAACTGCGACATATTCGATCTTGGAGCTGACCTTCCTTGCAACAGACGGTGAAGCAGCAGCGCCGGCGGGACTGCAATACTGAAACACTAGCGGACTCTAGCCAGAACCGTGCTCTACCATACTGAATACAGGGGTAGAATTTCAATTAGGCTGAGCAGTAGCAAAATATTTATGCAAGCATATCCTCCGCTGTGCCTACAAACACGTGACCCGTAACGTGGAGAATATTACTATAATAGAACCAGATGATGATAATAAACAATGCTTGAATGAAATTGTTTGTTGCGATGCAGACGTATTGTTCCACACGCCTTTGTTAAAATGTGTATTTCGAATTAATGTTTATTTTTGTTTAGTAATCAAGCATTCGGTAGTCGTACGTGTGGTCAATTACATTTGTGTAACATACACACCTAATAAACAGAGCTCACGAGTTCTACGTTATTAGTTTCGCACGCGGTACAAAATAAAACACCTGAATTTCGCAGTAAACGCATACATTTTAAATCATTTATTTCATTTCTAACTAACTATTTGCGATGGCAGATTTCATAACGTAAAAAGTTTTTTTTAATAAGCTAAATAAACGGAATGGTAAAAAATTGGTAATGATAATGTCTAGAGATATCAACAGAGAATACGTGCAAAACAGCGTGCACATTCAAGATTATAGAGAAACTTATTATTCAATGACCCATATATATTTTTATTTAGCTATATATAATACATATATTATATATTTTGATTTAGCTATATATAATATATATGTATATATATACATACATACATACGTAGCTAATTAAAAATGATGGAGGGATGTTCAACCCTTCGCTCACATGTCTGCCTATGATTAAAATTTACTGGTTGGAAAAAAATAAGCATTTAAACTTGCTAAGTTTGGCACACGCATGCTACGTACAGGCAGAAGACCCACAATATTTGCACCTTGGATGTTGCACCTTTGAATATGGTAGTTAGGAGCTTCACTAGACATAAGTGTGTGAGCATCGTTCATCATACTGCTGCTCAAACATACTAGGCTACTATGAAATTACAAGTGTCTACATTTTATTTTCTGTAAATATGACAAGGGGAGGGGGAGCAACACTCACATTGGTGGTATTATCTGGTCAGCAAGGACCTGCATCACTTCCATGCTCTCTTCTCTCGTAGTATGTAACTGTGTATGTAACATAGCGCTGCGGTATTTATACAGTGGCTCAGGTGGAGGAGTATTACAAGAGTAAGTGGATCCTTCCATAGACTACGGCAATTTTGCTGCAGCCCTCTATGAGCAATTGTAAGCCACACATACACATAGTGACGTTAGAGAGATTAAAATGTTATTATCTACCAGTTATTGATATGTAAAATAATATCTCAGGAGCTAGCACACACTTACGCGTGTATCAGTTCGTACAATATCAAGTTTTGTTTAGTTTAAGCATTGTCGTATCGTAGTTTGCAATGCCTAATCCAAACAATTTTATGTCGAGGGGAATTCGCAACGCTAATTACGATGTTATATAAAAAATTATTTTTTGCAGAATAAATGAAATGTTATTATTTTAGAGTCAGAACTTTATAAGCTCAGATCAATTTAAAGGAATGTAAAACGAGAAAAAAGAGTTTGTGTTCACTGATTGTAGTTAATTATTTGAAGTTTTCTGCCTTAAAAATTGCCACACAATGTCTCTATAGTGATGCAACAAATATTACATAAAAATTTGCTGCATATACGCAAAAACCGTAAAATAAACACTGATGTTCGTGAATGTATGTATGCATGTATATATAAATATATGTATGTGTGTGTGTGTGAGTGTGCGTGTTTGTGTTTGTATTTTGTATTCTACTCATATGCCTATATATATATATATATATATATATATATATATATATATATATATATATATATATATATATATATATATATATATATATATATATATATATATGTGTGTATATATATATATATATATATATATATATATATGCACATGTCTACATTGCGCGCACACACAAACATACACATACGTAAACTCCACACAAACAGTAAGTTCACCGAACCACAATTTCTAGCACAACGAACATGTTCTTGTACTTCCATTGTCTTACATCGTCAGAATTATCTAGTATTTAGAGCATTCCTCAACCATCCACTAAAAAAAAACTGAAGATGCTGTCCAGCATTAAATCTGCCAGTCATTCATTATACAACATTGGCTTCAACGTGTATAGTCCCACAGTGTAAGCTATTATTGTAGTTCTGTAAGCCTGTATTTCTGGTAAGCTAGGATGCTTTAACTATTAACATAATGGAGCTGCCAGCATCTTTCTCAAAAGAGAAATGTCAAAATCAGGGTAGTTTAAAACACAGCTACCACTGAGCGATAGGCCTATAACGCACCGATTAAAAATGTTCTAATCATAATCGAGAGGACCCGGTTACGATCACTTACTCTGGCCATCCTTATTTTGGTTTTTAATGGTTTTCCAAAATTGCTTAAGGCGAATAATGGGATGGTTCCTAAGCAATAGCCATGGCAAATTCATCTCCCAGTTTCTGTGATTGTGTAAATTTATTTCAATTCTCTAATGACCTCGCTGGCAATAAGACAAAAACTTATTTTACCAAAACACAATTCCTCTGTTGTCTGCATTCTAATTTCCAAATCAGTGTTTCAGTATTCACAGTAAATATTACACAGCGCGCCAGCTTAGATAGCGAGTGGCAGCTACTGGCTGAAGGCCAGGGCACAGTCAAGGAATTAAAGCAGCAGGCCGCTGCAAAACACCTTGTAGCCTATAAATACCGGAATGAAATCGATCTATGTAAATTAGCCATTCGAATTTAGAACGGTAGTAATATTATATGCAACACATTCCAGCTCGTTACCCGCCACTTACATGGCGCGTGCGTAACTTCCGCTGACCACTCTGAAGCGTATTTGTCAAGGGTGGGAAAGTAGCTTAAATTGGAATATATAAAATAACACAAAATATAATTTTCCGTTACAATCTGCAAAAATGTGTTGTTAATGCCTACACAATCACACAGTAGAAATTTATGTAAGTATTGTATTGAGAAAGCATTCGTGCGCGCGCAGGCGACGAGATGTATTACACCACCTCACAACCCCCTCTCACTTCCAACCACTCTAGGGCACCATACAAGGTCACCCTCTTTCTATTCCCGCTGATGTGATAGGCTTGTTGCAGGACGAGCATAGGCCATCACCATTAAGCAGTCCTTGAAGAACACGCGCCTAGACCATCGTGTTTTAATTCTGATTTCACGATTGACATAACAGTGTCAGTATGCCGTGTGCTTAAAATATGACTCTTTGGTTTTAGTGTAATTGGTTTATGATTCCCACGTGTGTTCTTGGCTTGACTTAAGATCTTATTTATATCATATGTGCGTGTTTTTAATATATACTTCAATCTTAAACACGACTTAACATCAGGAAACATCGCGCTGCTTAAACTGGCATTGTCGCCGAGCTGTGCGAAACATCTGGTCGTCGTCGCGGTGTAGAATAAATATAGCTGCGGCGGCTAAAGAGTCTAGTAATGGGTCGAGCCATCTCATATTTAAGGAGATATCTCCCGAGTTCTCGCTCTGTGTGAAGAGTCGTTCAAAGGAATCATCTCGTTCTCCAGAAGGAGCCGAGAGAGACAGAGCAGCTCGCCTGCAATAAACCCTTGGACGACTGACGAGCCGCGAGCAGCTCGCCACAACTCGCTCTTTAATAAAACACTCGCGAACGAACGATATGAGAGAAAATCTGTATTTACAATAAAAAAATTAAGCACTAAGAATTATGCAGCAAACGCCAATCGCGCACATAGAAAAAGAGTCTTCAGGATTTTGGTTCACAAGAAGTACGTTAATTATTAAATTCCAACCAATGAGAATCCGACCCAGACTACCAAATTAAATGGAGCGAGATGAGTACAGATTCCGAACATATTTCGTACGATCATTCGTCGCCACTTGTTTAGGGTATCGCCAAGTAAAGGAAGAAAATACAATTTAATTAATTTTACAAATGAAAATTCTCCAGTTTTCAAGTTCAGTATACAGAAACCTTAGACCAAGAAATCTTTCACAGTCCATTGCCATCAGTTGTTACATTACATACATAAAACGCCTATAAATCCAAGAAAACTTAATTTATCTGTAATAAACAAGTAAAAATAACTTTGAACTACTAAATTTGTTTTCACCATGTAAGTTTTGAACAATTAACCTTACGGTTGGCGCGCAAAAATGTTATCACTGAGCCACCGAGCATTGTTAATTGTAAATAGTAAGTATTTAATTATTCATTAAATTACATAATAGTTACAGTAGACTTCGTCAAAATGGTACAAAGAAAAAATACAATCATTATATTATTAAGTTCATTGTATCTTATTTAGACACTCAAATTACAATAAACATCAACAAACATATGAATGAAATAAATAAAATTAAGTAAAATATACAAAATAATATAAAATTCAGTCAACTGACGCAGTTATATTGTTGTAGTCTTGTTTCTTAATGTATAAAACTCATTTAATTCATAAATTGGGTAACTAATAAGCCATTTATTATGATTTGACTTTAACTGTTTGAAAGGTAACCAAACAGTTTCTTTAGAAACGTAATTATATCTTTTTATACCTGTATCCAAATGGTTCGTCTTATTAGTAGTATATTTACTGTATGGTACATCAATTAAGTAACTACGTCTTATGGTATGCGTATGATAGTAATGTCTTTGGTTGAATAAGAGTGGATTTCATTTTAAAAATAAAACACATCCTAAAATAGACATATTCACAACAGTTAAAACTCTAGCTAGAATAAAACAGACTTGCAGTTGGCTCTAAATAAGAAGTTTGTCAAAATACGAATAGCTATTTTATTTTAATTAATAAGACTTTAAATATGTAATATAAGGGAATTGCCCCAAAGTAAAAGACCATATATCAATATGTTATGAAAAAAGGCAAAGTATGCATTCCTGACATACTCATTGGGAACTATCTCACTTATCCTCGTTACGAGAAACGCCATTGATAGTTTACGAACAATAAAAACAACGTGATCTTCCCAACATTGTTTGTAGTCCTAGTATACTCCCAAAAAATTTACGCTTTCAAACTTATGAAAACCATTATCATATTAACATAAAATCTGAACTTTTAGTTTTGTTATCATTCATAAGAAAACTGTTTATACAGAGCCATTTTTAACCTTCAACAGAGTGGATTTTTACGTGTTAATTAAAGCTTATACATTTCTATGGTTGTTAATTAAAGAAGTGTCGTCAGCATTGAAAAGAGAACAACAGTTAATAAAATCAGACAAATCCCATATCATTACCAAAAATAAATGAAGTCCCAATACGAAATCCTGTGGTACACCAAATCTTATTTATATATCTTAAATTAGATTGGTTACCATTAATATCCACCAATTGTGTTCGAATATACAAGTTTGTTTTAAATATGTTTAGTTCTTTGCCATTTATACATATAATATTGTAGTCCATCTCGTTTATCTAGTAAAACCTCATGTGGAACAGAATCAAATGCTTCACTCAAATAACACATGTTAATAAAAGTGCATTCGTTATTATCATACGACTTTAAAATATTTTCAACTAGGGATCTAACAGTTTTTATTGTACTACTACCAATGCGAAAACCAAATTGACTGTCATTAAACAACTTGGAATCAAAATATTTAGTTAATTGATTTTTACAATTGTTTCAATAATTTTTTCCATGACAGTTACCAATGAGATATGTATATAGCTAGCAGGATCTTTACTTGGTCGTTTTAAATATGAGACTCATCCTAGATATTTTAAAAACGTGTGAAAACGCAACTTGATTTTAACAGTTATTTAAACAATAAGATAGTAGAGAAAGCACTGGTAAAATTATTTGTTTGAGGAACTGTGATGACAGACCATAGCAATAATTAATTTTAGAAGAGTTCTTGCTGTTAACATCACGTACATCAGCGCACGTTACCTCCACAGAAGCAAACCCTATATTATTTGGAACCATTTTGTTTTTCTTTAATTCCTTCACAGTATCATAAGAAAATGGCACAGTTGCAGCTATTTCTTCAACAGGTGTAATAAAATAAACACTAAATTGATCAGGAGTTACAGTAGCATTGACATGTACCTTAGATTTCCCTGATATATTATTTATCAAGGACCAAGCAGCCTTACATTAATTGTTATTAGAGAATTCAATGAAAGCAGCATTGGCATTCAGTTTGGCTTTTTAAAAGATGCTTTATATTTCCTCTTATTTATGACATAAGCTTCCTTATCTGTAGTTCGTTCGCAATAGAGTGAGCACTGCATTAAGTTTTCTTTCAGCTGTTTTGAAGCCATCTTTACTATTTTTAATATGGAAATTTCCATGTATCTAAAAACCACTGTAAATGTTTAACAGCCCCCCCCCCCAAAAAAAAAATTATCATCAATTGACTTAATAAAACATACTTTTAATTAATTACGAGTTCTGCTGAGTACTCAGTTTATAATGAACAGCCTGCAGAATATAGTTTTCTGTTTTATAAACTCTAAACAACGAATTAACTAAATCCCTTAACTGTTTGAGATGATCAGTGAACCATGATAACTTATAAATGGGCGTCTTAGATATATTTAATACTAACGTTCTTATGAGAAACGCAAAATTAAAGATTTCTAAAAAATTTTTATTGAAAACAAGGAAATAAATTTTACGATTGTTGTCAAGTTCATGCCTAAGTAAATCATTCAAACTTATTGCATTAATGTAAATGGAAATTATATGAACATTTATGATCCAATCCCTCCATTTCAACACTCAGACTTATAGCTAAAAAATCTGATGTTAAAATTTTTTTCACATTAACATGATAGTGTGTTGTAGTTAAATTAGTGAAAGCGTTGTCAAGCCATAAAGTACCTCTAGTATGCTGAAAAGTGGTACAACAGATATTTATGTGACCGTAGTCTATTTTAGAAATTGAGATCATCAGCTTCCACTTAGAACCAATCTTAAAGTTGAAATCTCCAACTTAGAAAATTGTGTGATGAGAATGTATAATAGAAAAAAAAAAGTTATCTACGGTAACAAAGAAACCATTTTAATCGCCATTGGGTGAGCGATACATTGAAGTAATAGTTTTCAAATATTGTTATATTGTCCCAGAGTTCTCTACACTAATCTCAATATAATAATTAATGAGATCCGATTTACTGAATAGGTAAGTTACGTTACTAGCCGCATAGAGACATCAACCCCCCATTTCTATGAAGGGATCTGCAAAAGGCGCTCATTAAGGTGCAACCTTCTAATTTTCCAAAGGAATTTCTTCATCAGTACACCAATGTTCACTAAAACACAATATATTAAAATATTGTACACTAAGTATAACATTCACTTCATTAATATTATTAATAATACATTGCATAGTCTGTGAATTAATTTTTAACCTTTTGTCAATAAGTTTACTATCCACTACTTGATCACTACATATTTTTGTCTCTCTAAAAAGCGTCTTTGCTATTTTCGCTATATCTATTTTTATATTTTTTATAGCCAGTGTATTTAGTTTGAAGTTCTTCACACTATACTTCTACTCCTAAAATTAAACATTATGGCAAGTGCATACGGCGACGGAACTGTTAGAGCGTATTTGGACGTGTATTTGCGGCTATGAGACGGACGAGCAGTTTAGACTATTTCTTGAAAGAGGCTCTCAAAGAGAACAGTGATCCAAACAAAACAAATATACCATATGAACAGATTGAATTCGTCATTAATACAAACGCGAATACTAAGACGACATAAGTGATGTGCTTGGTTTTGCCAAACATAAAAGATAAAATATATGTCACAAACAATAACCATTCTGAAACAGACACATTGTAGCAGGGAGAAATAGTGCTTTGAGTAGGAGGGATTAAGTCACTCGATGATGCCATATTCAGTGTGACATACGTACTGTAAGCAGTCTTTTTTATGGAAACTGTGGTGTGTATTCAAAAATAGAAGGAGTCTACAATTTTTCTAAAACTACCAAATTTGGGATTTATTAGTTGTAAGTTTTTAACAATGTGTCTACATTAATGTTAACACAAAAACACATGACGAATTTTTCAGTCATAGAATGAATAGTGTCTCTTTTTCCGTTTAACTTATTTTCTGCTTTATTGACCTAGGCCTTCTTAAAATTGACGAACATCGATGTATTTCATCATGTTGTAATTGTAATTATAAGTACGTACCAATTGTAAAACAGCCTATAGCTGAATTTGGACGTCAATAATTAAATAATACAGACATTATATCCCTGTTAATAAAAAAAATCTTTAACGGTAGTTTGTTGATACGATAGATAGCGGATGTATTGTTCCTCCAACATAACATTGTCTATTTTAACCTGATACATGACTGCAGTATGTGCACTAACTACTGTAATGGTTACTAACACGATGTTAAAAAACTGAATTGGTCGTTGTTAAAATGCAACGTCCAGTTTTTCACGAAACTCTGGTTTCAATGGAGATTTATAAGCCTATATGATATGATTCGCTGAAATAAAATGACTAATGTTGATACAAGTTTAGGCCTTACCTTCTTTGCATACAAATTAAACATATCCTTTTTTGTGAGAACTATTAAATAAAACTGTCTCCATTAACTTATTTGATATCGCACACTTATGAATTTTGAACTTAGTGCATTTTAACAATGATGGATTAAATTTTAAAGGAACACAAGCTAACAGAAAACGAATTAATTGTCATAAACATTTTCAACATGTATTAAGTGTGAAAATTTTATTTAAAGTATTTTTATTGCTAGACCACTTTTAAAATTGGTGCATTATTAATGCTACCTATCAAAAATGTTTTCTGGCACATGGAGCCCACTACCTTTACTAGTTAGTTAGTTAGTTCTTAAGAAATAATAATGTTATGTTTGCTTGCAAATACATTTTTTTTTAATTTGTGAATTTATAGTGGTTTTATAATGCCTTCGTAAGCTACCGTGGTACAGGTATATATCATTTTGTCTCCTGAATACAAGGCCACACAGCATGAGTTATTGTTTCAGTAGTGGATGGTAACGAAGACCAATCAAAAGCTGCTTTTGCATGAAGTATTTTCTACTATTTTAACATAATTATTTCGCTTCAAATAAATTAACGAAAAAATTTCATTCTTATGTATTCATATTTGTCTCACTTATTACGTTGTATGCATTTTAAAGTATTTAAAAATTTCATGAATCCTCGCCATTCTCATCATAAAAAACCAGAACCAGCATGAATGTGTAAAATCAAATACTGGTTGCGTGGATGGTACCATTTCTGCCCATTTTATGTTCAGAACTTGAATGTTAGCATGTAGGAGCCTCCCAACCTTTCATATGTACAGCGTTCACTGGGGTTTTCATGTGAGTGAATAATCAATGTAAACATATATTATCCTGCATACGCTAATGCCTGTCTCCACGGACTCAGTTTTAAATTAATTCCATTATCCCTTAGAATACGGTCTGATACACCAAACGTATAAAAATCATCTTTGAAAAGATGATTATCTCATAAAGTTGCATGACATTTATCGGTTGATAACATCTAACGAATATACTTAAAACACCCTAAGATAACAAAGAAGCAAAACTCTACCTTTACTTTGAGGTACAGTAGCCCATACAAACCAACCGCTGAAAGATCTAGCAGTACGTTTGCCAATATGACTTACAAATGACCTAGAGACTTGCTAGTTTTGACAAAGATCACAACTTTTAACATTTGAACAATTCGTTTTCTGTTCCGGTCCAATAGTAACGGAATACTTGATATCAGTGAAACCTAATACAAGTTAATTTATATCCTGTATATATAGGCGTTTTTGTCAACAGTGGAATACAAAACAGTAAACCAACTACTGTTTGTAATTGAGAATGTTGTATTGGAACAGTTGGTGCCATCAAAAATGTTAAATCATTTCTGCAGCATTTATACTATTCTTTCTATATTTATACACTTATGCAGGATAAAATGTATCTCAGAGTAAATTTCTTCAGTTCTGACGTTTATCTTGAACAAGCGACCATTTATGCCGGTAATCAGTTGGCTTCATTGGACGATACATTTTTGGAATAAGTTCGGTCACACCTTATTTATGAGAATAGCCTTAACTCCCCCCGGTCAAGCATGTCTCTGACTACTTCGCCAATTTCAGCACAAACGATATCCCTTTAGGTTATATAGAAATCATAAAGTATGCTGTTCACCTTTCTAAAATTGAAGAGTACTGACTGACGATTCTTAGTATACCAACCACCCCAATTGTCTATTAAATCTACACTTACAATTGCATTGTGCAATAATGACATATTAAGACGCCACGTTCCCCGCCCGAAACGTGTCAATTATTGCAAACATTAAGAGTTACTGCACAGTGGTCACTTAAAAACTGGGATAGCGTCGTATCTGTGAATCTTGCGTAAAAACCTTGATTTCACGTAAAACGATGAATGTGCTGTCGGTTCTTTAGTCACATCAGTGTAATGCGTAGCGTGGATGTAGAAGCATCTGCTTTGATTCGTTTTTTGTATAATTTCACCATTCGGTTGTATTAACTTTTGTTCCAGCCGATCACTTATCCAAGAAAAATTGTGGAGAGTCTACAAACGTAAACCAAGCAACAAAATTGCAGGTCTATATACTTACTTTCAGAAATAATAACTCCAGTGGATATACAGTATAGGTGGTTCAGGATTAAATGAGCAATTTTGAAATCCTAGTTACTTTTTTCCTTTCAAATAATATATTTTTTCCTGGTACTTTTCAATACAAACAAACCACCCTTAATAACAGTCAAAGAGTGTAGATTGTATCGCATTCAAAAGTTTACTTCTGAGGTCACAATAAATATTATTTTGTAATTATTATTCTAGACAGGATGGTCTTCAAAAGTACTCCCTTTACCGCGAACAACCTATAGGCGTAAACAGTTCATTCGCAATGCTACATCAAGACCTGTAACTACTTTCACTGATTCTCTGCTATCGCAAATTTGAATACTGCATTCCGGCGTGCGTACGTGCACGTATGTATGCTACGTATGCAACCGTACATACATGCATGTTCTGTACGTATGATCGTATATATGTAGACCCGTAAATACGTATTTATGTACATACGAATACATATATACACACTTGTGTGTATATGTGTACATATGCTTGTATGTACATACAATACATATCTGTGCATGAATACACACATACATAAATATAGTTGAATCATTGGCATTGATGAGTGTTCACTTACCCGTGTAACAAACAACATAGGTTTAAGAAGTCTTACACGGTAGCTAGTTACGAAGGCAGTGTGTGCGTGTATAGTGTAGTGTGTATGTGTGCAGGTAACGTGTTCGTGATCGCCGCCATCTTGCTGGAGCGCAACCTACAGAACGTGGCCAACTACCTGATACTGTCGCTGGCAGTGGCGGACCTGCTGGTAGCTTGCCTCGTTATGCCTCTTGGCGCGGTGTATGAGGTCAGCAAGGAGTGGACACTGGGTCCTGAACTCTGCGATATGTGGACTTCTAGTGACGTGCTCTGCTGTACCGCGTCTATCCTGCACCTAGTCGCCATCGCTCTCGACAGGTGGGCTCATAACTTTTTTCTCTTTGACTCTCTAGTTCTGCCTCTTTCTCTCTCTATGGTCAGAATATACTCGTCTGACTGAGGTAATCCTGGTTACATGACCTTCCTTACAAACTCTCGGAACCTTACTGTTAAGGTCGCCCTGCAGCAGTATATTCGAGAAGTTACATGACATATTTTTGTTTGAAATGCTATTAATAAAACGTCTTCTCATTTAAGTTATTTGTTTAATATTAACATTGAGCATAGATTTGTAGATATTTATATAAGCTTCATTCTTATCAAAAACCATCTCGATATCTCAACGGGTATAAGCGGTACAGATGATTATTTGAAATCGCATTATATACTTTTACAGCTTTCAAGGACGAATTTCGAAAAATTGTAAAAACACTTTTTAGATATTTACTTAAGCATCATTTTAAAAAAATCACCTCACTATCTGAAATGGTTTAGGAGAAATCACGGATAAATGAAAAACTCAATTCACGGCTTTTCACCCCCTTAATTTTCGAATTTCGCAAAATCGAAAAATTTGCGAATTGCATTTCTTTGGGCAATATTATGAAGTTAAAAATTTTATGATAGCATTCCCGGTTAATGAAATATCAATGATTCTTTTAAAACTCATTTCACCCCTTTTCACCCCCTTAATTATCGAATTTCTAAAAATCCTTTCTTAGTAGGTGCCTACGGGGAAAGTGGAAGCTTCCCTCAAAATTTCATGGTTCTAAGTCCAGCGGTTTGGCCTGTGCGTTGATGAGTGAGTGAGTGAGTGAGAGTGTCGGGACGCTTCATTTTATATATTCAGATTAATATGGCACAGTAACCAAAAAAAATCCTCAACTATTCTAGCGCAAAAAAATTAGTTTCGCATGGTGGAAAGTTTCTGAGCGGCATATTACGTATCTTCCTAGAGTCTAGGATCCCTGGTGCCAAAAAATACAGTTTTTCAAACATCACCTGCAAAAAATCTTTGTCTCTTTTAATTATGTGTTTTAATGTATTGCAATAATGTATATGTAAGTTCAATGTTTGATGCACTATTCTTCATATAATTAATGTAAACAATATAGCCAAGTGTATTCAGTCAATTAGTTTATACCGAAGCGATTAATTAACTGAATAAAATGGCATGTGTGTTTAATAAGTCATGACTGCAAGGAGGCAGTGAACAAGAAGTGCAAAGCATCTGGCTGATTACATGTGGCCATGTCTAAGAATAGGAAGGAAGAGAACTTGTGCATATATCTTGACTGTTCTCGGAACAAGAAGATGGTTTGAAACTAGAAATGTATCTCAAGCTGCCCTAGAACTGCGCTGCAGTGACGTCACGCGCCAACCTCTGGAGTGCCGTTACTCGAAACGAGACGGCCCAACCCTCTCCTCTTATAATGGTCTTACTTTAAAACGTACATTCTGCATGTAAAGACTGTCTCAAATGTTTCGGCTTCGGAACGAAAATGCACATATTTTCGTACTCACCATTTCGTAAAGTAGCTACATCGCAGATGCCTTATCGAGTTGAACGCAATAAAATTTAATTTCGAAAATTGATCCTTTTCAATTACGAAACTTTACATGTAATATCATACATTAAAAGAAAAAATAATAGTTTTACGAAGTTTTAGCTGTCTAATTCTAATTATATTTATAGAAGTTTCACTTTCTCTTGCATACTATATTCGATTGCAAAATTTTAATAAAGAAATCATAATGCATTACGTTACAATTGAACTCCGCCAATTAAAAGACTTTTCTACTTACATCTGTATGAAATTTGTTTAGTAGGCCTACCAAAATAATATTTTGCACGGTTTATGGCTAGGGTTATATCTGTAATTTGAAACTGTAATTATTAAAACCGCACAATTACTACTCACGATATAAATATAGGAACCCGATGTAGTGTGGGGGGCACGGTGGCAGAATTGTCAGACAATTCGACTCCCACCAAGGCGATCCGTGTTCGACCCGTTTCCCCCGCCCTTTCATTCCGATGCTGCTCCATACTCACCTCATGTCACCCCTCACCAGCGCTAAAGACCTCGATGTTAAGCGCTGACTAAAAATCTATCACTCACTGATGTATTGTTGTCATATATTGTTGGTTGTATAATATCCAAAATTTCAGCAAAGACGCAACCTAAACTCCTACGAGCTAACTAAATTCCTCCACTCAGACACGCACACTTGCAAATAACGCTGTAAAGTTGGCAACTCTCTTTTATAAAGGCGTTTATGGACAAGCTGAAGTTAGTTGAACGTTACCACCAACACTGGTAAATTTGATTAGAAAGGGGTGAACATGCTGCGATGGATTAAAAATGTTAAATGAAGAAATAAAATGAAGATTGCCATTTGTAAAGAGGAAAGGAATGAATTTGCAGTTTATTTACGTAAGTTTGGGTCACAAAATATGTAGGCCTGCTCAGTAAAAACAGTTACTTGTTTTGCAGTAGTTGTAAGACCTCAGAGACGATAAAACTTTTAACACTTAATAATAGGAAGAAAGAGTAGCAAGTAAGATTTAGTTAATAACGTGGCCACTAGGGGCACCAGTATTACGTTGGTAACAGTTTACATTACAACAGATATTTTACTAGACCCTGCTGATGATACGCACTGCAGCGTTGCCACGTGTAGCATATGTCAGTCAACTACAAATTAGTTTTATGTAGTGAGATACACCTTACTTAATTGACAAAACTTTTGTTTTTAAGCTAAAAATAAAACGTCCCAAGACTGGATAGCTTAAATTTACAATTTGCATTGTATAAGCAAACTCTTTTGATCAGTCGATTAACTCATCATACAATATTTGCTTGCTTAACTCTTCAACGTGTGTATTTTATCATGTGCAACTACATAGGCAGTTACATTTGCCACACCTTATATGTTCCGTTACAATTTGAAATAATCAGTTTTCTTAGTCATTTACAGATATTGAAGTGGAACACGTGTCGCCACCTTAGGTTGAATTGATCTTTGTTGTTACGTAACGTGTATTTAATAATGATTGTCTTGCATCAAGCTACTATAAAGCGCATTAAATTATTTCGTCGAAAATTAAAATATACAACATTTAAGCAATTATTTTATTATTTGCTTTGTAGGACTAAAGAAAGAAATATTTTGTCAATTATTTAGACCAAGTTAAAGAAATGATTCCATTAATGTTATACCGAAACAGTGTACAAAGTAATAGTCAATAGTAAACAAATTTACAAAAATAAAACGGAAACAAAATCTACGTAAATATCAAAATAATGGAAAAAGCGGCAAATGTTCCAGCATAATACAGTGGTCATTACTTATGTAAAAGAATGACAATTGCTTGGTACTCTAACCAGCTGGTACATGTAGCAACACTTCACTCTTTATAAGTTAGAGAGCGTTGAATTGTCCTGACATGCTTAGTAAGACATAATGACGGTTTCAGCTTCCAAGTCGAATTCTTAAACGTAGGACTCGATCAGGATCGTTTAGCTAAACGATTGTTGTAGATTTTAAATTTCTATGATGTACATAAACTGCAAAAAACGTAATTACTTGGTTGAATTATTTATATAAATGTTTCGAGACATGTGTACATAAATTGATAGGCGTATTGTAGAGTAGAGTGACAGTCAAGTGCGAAGTTTAATTAAGATTTACAACATAACAAATGCCTCTCGTAACAAATAACAAGAAAACCATTCAATCTGACCGTCAAAAAGTGTGACAGAGGAGCAACATTTTTAACGGATTTCGGTTGATAAAAAAAATTAGCGAGAGGTTTTTCTTTAGTGAAATAATAAGCTAGAAGTTACTTATTATGTATGCCAAACGTAGTTGAAGACGCCATTTTGCCTGCTCGTATATGACATTTGAACGGAACGTTATTTTAGTAAAGGAATGTATTAGGTTAAGCTATGAATGGATGTATTTAGAGCCTATACGAGGAATCTAATGTTATAAGTTCAGAAACTTTTTTTGTTAAAGATTAACAAATTTTTGTTGATCCATTTGTGAGTGAAAGCATTTCATAGAAAATTTTTATTTAAAAAATAAATAAATGTCGTATGAGGACACCATAGAGCGAGGATACTGCAACCCGGATGCAGACCTATTACTAGGGACCCGTGGACAAATGATTGCTCCGAAAAATTGCATGGAATGTGTCCCAACAATGGTGAGACACCGGAATGATATAGGAGGGAAAACCGGGAGATTCCCAAGAAAACCCGCCGACCAGTGACAACATCCGCCACGTCTCCCCTCATGCGAAATATCGGGCCCGGACCCACCGACGGTCGAACCCGGATCGTCTAGGTGGGAGGCGATAGGTCTAACCCTTTGACCATCCAAGTATGATACACGAATGATGAAAACGGGTCGCCATGCATGATAACATCCACTGCACTCTGATAGCTTAATGAGGAATGCGCTTCAGTTATTTAATTGGGAAGGACATTAATGTCTTCCCTATAGCGCATGTGTACCTCCGTAAGAACTTCGTATACCTGGAGAGTAGAAGACGTATATTTGTACACTTTTGTGTGTACTGTAAATGGATATGTGTAACTGGTTAGAGATGTATTTTATCGATAGCTCAGTATCTCGATGGCATTAGTAACATTACCAAATATGTAAATTAAAACGTATTCATATCTCAGGAGACTAATTTTAAGAGTAGTGAATATTCGATTACACTCTCTGACGTCTATTTATTTTACTGTCCGTCACGTGAGCCGCTCTCAATACCAGCCAAAAGAGATTAGAACTATTTTACTTTTGCGTAGAGTAAAAACATGCATGAATTGTACAACTAAGTAACTCGAAGGGTGTTTGAAGACTAGTCTAAACCTACAATTAACTCTAATAACAACCCTTTCAACAGCGTCTTTCGTGTGACTGGAAAATGGGAACATGTTTCGTTGACATTCATGACACCGACATAGGTATGGATGTCACAAAAGTAACAAAGAAGTCACTATACTTGTACATTAGACCTAGTTATATACATATGTGTGTATGATTAATGTATTGAGGTATTGTTATGTGCCTGCGTTCTAAACATGAGACCAAAGTGAGCACTTGAACTTTTCTAGGGGCAGCATTTGTTGTGTCTTCTACATCCTTGAATGCTTTGTTTAGTAATTGTACGCAATATATTTTCTTCCTAGAAAAACCTGGGTCCCCTTTAAAATACAACAGTACCAATAACATTTCCCCCCGTGTATCTGGAAATAAAGAGAAACGTATTCTGTCTCGTCATCCAAGACGAAGTTTGCTTTCACGTCTTGCATGTTGCGTGGCGGTACATTGCCTTGGAGACCGGCACTAACTCGAAGAAAGGCTTTGTTTCACTGCACGCAGAAAGAATGAAGTTTGCGCACAGCCTGTAAGAATCAAGTTGACACTCCCCCACGAGGATTGCCTCGTCTGAACCACGGGGGAAATTACTAGTATCGACTGTAGCGCGATGTGGCGCTGCTGGAAGTTATAAGGGGTGGGTGGAAGAGGTAGATACTCGCGACATTACACAGTCATGAATAATAAGACAGGGGCGGGCAGGTTTAATTCCTAGCGGTTGTCTCTTTGGGAAGGATGAGTCCACCGCCTCGCTCTCATTCCCTCGGGAACATATCCTGCTCCTGCTTGACGACCACGGGGGTGTGGAGGTTGGGGTAGTGCGCCAGTGCTCCTAGCAGGAAGACTCATAATTCCGCCTCTGTTCAAAGTCTGAAACCACGTGACCGCTCCCATCCACCTCCGGCAACTCTACTTCCCCGGCTTCCTCATCCAGCCTACGTAATTGACCAAAGTGGAAAATTCGCGCCGGTGTTATTCGAGCCGCACAAAGCTTTGTGTCTGCTCAGTCCGATATCAGGTCCTAGTAACTACGACTAATCTCTCGCGTCTTCTTTATTTCTTGTCTTCTCTTTGTGTATCCCCGACTTCCTCCTTTGCCTGCCACCAGGATGAGAATAGTAGGCTTTTTAGACCGGGGACCTCGCACACATTAGAAACATGAAATTAGCAAAACTATTATGAAATACAGTAAACAGTTACATATCTTGGAAGCATCACGTGGTAAGAACATTCGCTCGCCAGAAACACACGCACACATTTTTTTAAAACAAAGACAACAGGTGTGTAACATGTCATTGGACAGTACCCCTAACATTGTATTACTCTGCTCTTCTCGAAGGGAGAGGTCAGTTAAGTATGAACAGGGAGGGCCAGTGGTATGTCACCATTCCCTAAGATTTAACAAGTTAAGAGTGAAAGATATGAAATAGATGTGTTACGTACTGAGTTTCCTTAAAAATGTAGCTTAGTGAGTACCGGTCATTCAGTGGACTTAATATATTTCCGGTCGACCTGGTGTCGACTATATTTGGTTCAACAACAGTTGATCCAGACAATTGTCGAGACGGTACATACCACTGTCGCTTTGTTTCCTGTGCCTCTAGCTTCGTCTGAAATGACAACGTTGTCTCGATCTGAGCATTTTTGTGACACAGTTTAAGTTTTGGTCGAACAAAAATGTATCTTCAAGTGACACAACATACTCGGGAGACAGTAACATTATGTTTTTGGAGACTGTGTAAGTTGTTTAACAACTAATAACTACTGTGTAACTGTGATATCGCGTCCTGCACGTAACTTGTAGCGGTGTTTCATGTGCGACAAACGACTAACTAGAGCCATTTTAACAGTAGCTATGTTCGTACACTATTTTTGGTTATCCGCAGATAGCTATGGCCGATGCATACATTACGCACCAAAACATTCTGACTAAACTCAACAGCGTGCTCTTAATAAATAAAATCAATGTACCACAAACGTTTACAGTGTATTTATGAATTGCTGTGATAATGATGCTATCCATCAATGTTCTTTATATTAATTGTTGTTAAATTTAAAAATATTTAACAGTGTCCTGTTGACTGTCTATACGAAAGCGAAGAGGAACATTTAACAAGAGACAAATGTGAATTGTGGACGTAGATGGGGATATCAGCTGATGAAGGAAAGCAAAAATCCTAAATTTAATTTTAAATGCCATTCTTCAATATATTGTTAAATCTATACATATGTTATTTTACAGCGATATAATGATAAAATGTGTCTGCTGAATGTTGTCTGTATAAGCGACCGTCTCCCACAGTATACCTATATATTTTTATTTATATGTGTATATACAGGATGAGTCGTTATTAGTTGCTAGCCCGGCAGGAGTGAATTCCTGAGGTCAAATAAATATGGAAACAATTTACAATATTGGGCCTATTGTGACGTATGACGGAGTTATACGCCTCCAAAGGTGAAGGTGGGAAATGTGTAATTGGACAGTAATATTGTATTCATGTGAAATTAAGTAACGAAATTTCGTATACATGCTACTGGTGTAGGAACAGACAACAGGAAATAATTTTGTTACAAAAAGAACATCCCTCCACACTTTAATTAGGAGTTGACTACACATTTATGCTTAGAACTTTGTAACTCTTGACTTGAAGTGACCGGACACGACATGTAGGTGATCAGCATGTAAACATTAGTAAAAAGGTCACCTTGAGAAAATCTGCTAATGTGAACCGTTTCTTCAGAAATCACATGTTCAGTTGGGAACTGGTATTGTGGTGGCCTGAGAGGTAGGCAGCCGGTAACCTACCAAGGTATTGCAGTACCTGTGTACGGAAAAAATTGACTTATCTGTGAGTTCATATTTAACGAGTGTACTGTTGAGAAGTTACTTCATCCAAGTGCCAGCTTTGCTATGGTTACTGTTTATCAATTTGCAATGCCTACTGCTTGATCAAGACAACTAGTCATGCCGGAAATATGCGAACTAATTGGCAAAGAATTAATCACCTTGCCTAGCTGTACGTTTAATGATGCACCACATGCCTGGTCAAATTTCATTCGCACAGTTAACCTATATGTAGCCAGGGCTACAAGCTTGTAATGCCTGAAAACAGCGTGGTGTTTTTTAAAACAGTGCACACAGCTATTTAGTTTCTGGACATCGCAGTATTTCATGATGATGGACGCTTACAATAGAATTTTTGATTAAACTAACCGAGAAACGAAGAATAAGAGACTGCGCTGTCAAGTAAGCAGAAATGCACTTGTGTTGAATGGGAAAAAAAAAAAAAAAAAAAAAAAAAAAACCCGTGGCCCCCCCCCCCCCCCCCCCCCCCCCCCCCAAACATTTGTATGCCAATAAACGCGCAGCAGCTGCTGTATGGAAATCAGGGAAAAAACGTTCCCAGAAATTGAAAACAATCGCAATTATCTGAATTGCGTGGTGAAAAACTGCGGACATCTGTTAACAAACGGAAACCAAGTACAATGAAAACATAATGTACTGATGTCTTTTCGTGGTGTGATTCGGCGGAGTGTAGAAATGTTGTACATGATTAAATATTTCGTCCGTACTCTGGAAACACGTCTGCAGGTAATGCAAACACACATGAGTTTTCACGGGACAAATATCTGTGAAACAATTAGCCAGTGAAATTGGTTTTGTTCAAGAAATGCACAACCAGAGGCAATTTAGTACGCGTGAAAACAAATGACATTAGCACTAACGAATGACTATAAATATTGTTTTGTGCGTGTTACTTTAATGTTGTGTGTAATGAAGGAATTTGCATACATTAAAATATAAGTCGTAATAAGAAACGCAAAAAATTATACAGGCTCCAGGCTTCTTGATTTTAGTTTTCCATGTGTAATTGATTATTTTACTTATTTATGTATATATATATATGTATATACGCGTTCTTGTACATAATCATTACTTTATTTGAATGTAGGCACCAAGTCTTCCACAATACCACAGCTGAAACTCACAATAATGTAATCGAAATAGTGTTGGTAGTAAAAAATGTAATTTATTTCAATGACAAAGAAAATGTAATGTATAAT
>PNEQ01101488.1:0-19939 GCA_003012365.1 Medauroidea extradentata | reverse complement strand
TGTATGTTTTCTTCACGACTGAAATAAAATCGTAACGTACCAGTCAGTAGACACCTGGATTGATAATTTATTTACTCGTATAATATTTAATTACTCTGGAGAAAAGTACTGACACTAAAGTGTTTTATGTAGAAAAAAAGTAAGATTTAGTTGATCTATACAGACATGAAAACACGTATGCATAAGACTACACTGTACACGATAGGATTATAACCTAAATACGAAAATGCCTAGCAAGCAGTGTTACGAAGTATTGTGAGACTCGGTTTCGAATGTTTAAAATAACGAAAATTTTACTGGTAAATATGACTGCAACTGGTTTATTAAAGTCAATATGTCACAAAATGTATACATTTTGAGCTTTAGGTTTGACAAAGAAAGTGGTGAATAGCTGATTTTATATTCTTCTTCTTCTTGGTCTTGGAGTTGGTTCTTATGATATAGTTTTCCATGATTTGCTAGTGATGTATTATGAGTACAGGTACAATGAGTGTACCTAAATATTTTTTTCACTAAAATGTAAATGACAGATTAACACAAAGTTTATTTGAGGTTACATTATCTTGCTGTGAGAGTAGTTATGAAATCTGCATAGTTATGAAATCTACATAGTTATGAAATCTACATAGTTATGAAATCTACATAGTTATGAAATCTACATAGTTATGAAATCTACATAGTTATGAAATTAAATGGTGCAGATAACTTTCGTCACAGAGCGCCATATATGAGACCATCTGGCAAGATGTAGTTTTTTTAGGAAGCTACAGGCTCGCTCTCGAAAGTAACGATTCAAATAAACATATGAAGTTTTGCTGTAAGTTGAAATCACATAAATATTTAGTTCGGTTTATACCTATTCTGTGAAGAATAATGAATTAAGTAAATATTTTTTTGAAAAACACAAAGGCTGCGTGCTCTGGAGTGCTGTACGTATGGTACAATATGAGTGAGAGTTTTTATGACGTATTTGGAATTAGCTGTAAATTAATTGTATGGTAGCTGTCAATGGAATAAGGTAAAGAGATATGATGGTATAAAGGCCTGGAATTAACTTTTTTTAATGTAAATGTGTAAATTCAGTTTGGTTTAGTAGAACTACATGCCTGTAATAGTAATTTGGGTTAGATAGTGACAGTGGCGTTTTTCATTGCTGGATTGGTATTTATTTATTACTTATAACGTGAGCTGGGTGCGCGGATAGAGTTGATGTCAAGTACGAACATGCACTGATTTGAGTGTGTGTGTGTGTGTGTGTACGTGATCATGTGATAACTTGCTCTGTTGAAGCCTAGTGTGTGTGTAGATATGATCGAGTATGAACTTGCTCTGCTGGTTAAGTACATGTGTGAGGTTATATTCGTGTATGAACTCGCTCTGCACGTGAGTTTGTGTGTGAGTATAATACAACTCTGTATGATCGAGCTGATATAGGACAGAATATATTATTGTTAGAAAATATTATCTTTGAAGATTAGTATTGTAGTTCTAAGTAAAGTATGCCGTATATACTAGTATATTTACGAAAATGTTACATGTAATAAACTACATTTATTTCTTTTATAATATAAGCTGAAAAAAATCAATATTATTCGAGTATATATGAATGATAGTTTCTTTCAGGATAGTAGCAATAGGAGATAATGCTGATGTGTACGAGAAAACTTATTTGAGTACCTTAACTGATGTAAGTAACTGATCGGACCTTCAGAATATATTATATGTTCGTTAGGTTACAACTGAGTACCTTGACAGCATCAGATTTTACTCAGTGTAATGATTCTAAGTCATGGAATGTTCAGTATTATGGAAAAATGAATATGACTGTTATCTATAAATACCAAGTGATACATAATAAGTGCATTTGTCTAGTCATGATAGAAATTCAGGTACGAAAATTGGATACTTTCATAGTAATTATGTGACTTCGGAAATAAATTATCAAACGTTATATGGAGAATAATTTGGTTTGAAGTATATTTCATTGACTTTTACATGAGTTTTAATAGTATGTTCCAATTGAGTTTAGTGTCCATTGCTTGACTGAGTAATATGTCTGGTGTAGTACAAGTAAGTAATGAGGGTGCGTTTGTCTAGATGAAAATTGAGTTTAGTTTGATGGATGAGAACGAAATGTAGGTTTGTACGTCTTAGAAAAGTTTAGCGAATAATTATTACCGGGTATGTTTTGACTGGTATGAATGTATTGGAGAAGATACCGTAAGTAGCATGTGCCAGCTATCGATATTTGGTATAAGAGGGAGGGCTTTTGGTTGTGTTAGGTTATATGATTGAAAGGTGTGGTTTGTGTGTATTGCCTGACTGAGTAATATATCTGTTGTAGTACAAGTAAGTAATGAATGTGCGTTTGTCAAGATGAAAATTGAGTTTAGTTTGATGGATATGAACAAAACGTTGGTTTGTACGTGTTAGAAAAGTTTAGCGAATAATTATTATCAGTTATGTTTTGACTGACATGAATGTACTGGAGATAATAGCGTATGTAGCATGTGCCAGCTATTGATATTTGGTATAAGACGGAGGGCTTTAGGTTGTGTTAATTTATATGATTGAAAGGTGCAGTTAATATATATTCATGTGGTATGGTTGTCCGTTTTAACATTGTAAAAATGTGATGATATCTATTTAACGTAAAGTAATGAATAGTTTACTATGTGACCTGCCTCGGTTAGTTAATGAATGGTGATATAATACTGAAGTGTATGATAAGTATGGATGGTAAAATGCATTTAGAAGTATGGTTGTCTTGATGCATACAAATCTAAAATGATAAGCTGATTGTAGCTTTGACCTATCTTGTTAATTTAGTAGATAAACGAATATTACAAGTGATGCTGTGTTACGGTGCTAGGAATAGTAGCAGGTAAGTTAAAAACAAAAGTTTTGAACTTGTGATTTAGAAAAGTCATCGCAGGAAAAAATGTCTTAAGCTTTATGGAATATAACGGTTTCGTATCACTGGTCTATGTGTGCGACGATCATTTTAACACGGACAAGACTTTTGTTGAATCTGAAAACAAGTTAGCTAGAAAGGTGAGTTTATATTTCTAGTGTTGGTAAAAGACTGAGCCCAACATATGGGACGTTCAGACAGCTTTCACCAGTTTATCGTATGTGCTCGACCATGAGTCAAGATAAGCGTAATTTTTTACACTATATTAAACATGATTTTTACCAAGAGGGATATTGGTTCGAATCTCCGTGGATGCATCAGAAAAAAAATTCACGCTACTTGTTCAGAATTTAAAAATAAATTCTACAGTGCATACGTTTTTAAAATCCGAGCAGCCGTTTGCAAAATATAGACTTGTAAAGTCACAAAGTTATATGTTTTATTATTCTCGACTACAGATATATACTGTAGCTGGCCTGAGCTCTGGCTAGATGTCTCGACACGCCGCGCCGCCACCTCCCTTCCTAAGCCTACCTGACACCTTACCTGCCGTAGGTGTAGTGTGATCAGTCTCTGTCTTTCTCTCTCTCTCTCTCGCTCTCTCTGTCTCTCTAGCACACACGCTTCCAGCTGCCTCCCCGCGAATAAACTAAATGTATGTTATCTGATTTAATTTTAAAAAATGTGATGTTATTGAAAATAATCAAATATGCGTGTTAGTATTTTTTTAAATATTATTTTTTCGCAATTGTTAACCTTGACGAATTAAATTACATAAAAAATCGTATTTTGGAAGCACTTTTGTAATTCATGGTGGATATAAATATGACGGTCTTTGATATTAATGTGCAAGGTAAAAATTAATCATATTTATGTTTAAATAGACAAAATACTGAAGACTCTTCTTACGTTTTTTGATGTACTGTAATTCGTTTCATGAAAATAAAGCTTTTGTCTGACTACGATATGTATGGTAGAAAGGAGGGGTCGTGTATAGTTAAGACGAGTAAAGTAGAAATATCTGTTCTGTATATTAGTAATACATTGTTGGTTAATGTAAGTAGGTTTATATAATTTTTACGTATGGAATCGTTAAGAATGGTTAGGGTGAGAGAGAGAATTTAGTTAGTGACCAACATCAAAGACTTTAGCGTTGGAAGATTGGATAGGTTTTAGTCTGACTGTGAGATAGAAACTTGAAAGAAAATAAAGACGTATTAGAACTGAAATACATATGGAAGAAACCCTTAAATATAAGAAATAATTTATTTGTTTTCAAATTTACATACTATGTACAAAAGCGAATGAAGAAAAGACCTGTAGCTTTACACGTAATTATTTTTACTGTCGCTTATTAGTACAATGTATTTTACACACACATTACGCATCGTGTATGATGTCTGTCGATGGCGAAAAATGTTTGACTATACTGGACGAGATCTTCCACCATGAATGATAATAACTCTAACTACTGGAACCTTACCCTACGAAGAATGTTACATGGTAACCTTCTACAGATATGTCTTTCGTTAAGAGGCGAGATGTATTTTCAGAAAGTAAAACGTAGACGAAATTTAAGGTGAGAAAAAATTTTTGGTATCGTAGTTTGCATTACGAGACTTAATACAGAGTCAAGTCTCGAACTACAAAGGGTTGCTTTCCTTTATCTATAGAACAATATTTAGTGCTAGCAAAGATATGTGAAATGTATACAAACGAACTTTAAAATAAAACATGAAATTCGGTAATAAACATGTTCGCAAGACTGGATATAAGATAAAACGATAAAAGTTATATTAATAACTGCAGTAAGTATACGAATAGCCGTAGTCTGGGAGAGATGATAATTCAATAGTGAAGTGGTAACATTACCTCTAGCGAAGATGGATAATATTCGTGTGTGTTATTACCGCAAGCAAGTATTAATGAGAAAATATTAGTATGTGTGCGTGAAGCTGGATGACATTAAAGTATTATTCATAGTATGTGCCAGTGAGAAAACTAGGATATCTGGATTGGACATAGCAACAATTAGCAACGGTATATGGATTAGTATTTGATTAGGTCTCTTCTCTGTAGCTATAAGTCGTCATTTAAGGAAATTGTAATCGTTACGTGTCTAACTTTATGAGAATCGACGTCAACAACTTCTAGACACCAGTGTAACTTGTGCTACAAGATATTTGCGTGTGGATACGCTGTATGGAAACTAGGAATAAGTAAATGTAATACAAACCAGTGTCGTACAGCATATTGATGTTAGAGCTGTAGACTGTATGCACGTATAGCATATAAGTACAGGTCACGATATTCTCCCTGGAAAGCAACAATATTCGATGATGGAATGAACTTAGGAGAGAATTGAACCTACTACGATTGATGTGCTAATGGTGAAGCCATCATTAACTTCTGTTTCGTATGTGAACAGCCCGGAATATTTGTCAATGACTTCAAGATACCCATGTTGATTCTGTGACATGATTTACAGTACATGTTGACATGGTAGGGTAGGTGGTATGAGACGAAAAACATGTATGTATAAGGACGGTTTGGTTTATTTTATACTATGAGTGATAGAAGTGCGGGCGCGAGTTCAGGTGTATTAATACGTCTATCAGTCAATTAAGAATATGACGATATGATTACGACGAACATGTTGAAAGTTGAGAAGCTAAAGCATCTATGGTTGTACAGATATTTATAATACAAATGTAAATATACTGATGTGCTTGGCTTTCTGATCTAGTATGAAGACATTATATTGATATGAAATCAGCAAGGACTAACGTACATTACATAATAGTATGAAAAAAAATTCGGTTCGATAACCTTAAGAAGAGTGGGGAAATCACTGAGTTAAAAAATAAAATGTATGGCTGGATTGCCATTACACTAATCCGGTACCGTATTAAGTCACACATTGTAGGAAATCGAACAGGACGAAGCACGTATCACTGTATGGAATTTATTATATTGAATGAATGAGATATGTTTGTGTCAGGTTATATGCGTCGTAACTTACCTATGACCACAACTCACTTCGGAAATATAAATAGAACAGTATGTGTTGGATATTTCCTGTAACTAGTGGGAATTGTAGCAGTGAAGCATAATTTTATCTACATCAGTGAATAAGTTATGCTGAGATGTGAGCTCGTGTTGAACAACTTCTACTAGCACTGCTGTAATTTTATCTCGGTTGGTGACATCTTCACCGGTGATGACTACCTATATGACAATGACTATGACGGTGCATGGGACTTCCTTGACAAAATTGGTAATATATGTCACTGGGTTAACGAAGCATGGATGAAGCTTCTGTTACGAGGCCTTAGTTTTGCATTGTGACGACATGAAGTTGATGAGAACACTAAACTAAGGTTTTTTTGATGCGTATTGAGCAATATATGGACATGGCATTTAATGTTTTAAGGCGAAGTCATAATATATTTTCAAGGTATGCGGTGTTTGTTTTACAAGTAGTTGATTATAATTTATATGCAAATAAAATGAATTTACTGGGGGAGAAAGAGTTTTTTTTAATTAACGTGGGTGTTTGACGAGAATAAATATTACGATTTAAATACTTTTTTCGTGTAAAAAGTAAAGATAGAATAAAAATAGTAATATATGAAACTTAGGTAGCTGTTCTGACATGGAAGAAGGCCAGTGATATGAGATTGGATGATGGTATATACATGGCTGCGAGATGTCGTGTATATGAAACTGTTCGCTAAGCAGAGACAATGTCATACGCGGTATATGTACTGCAGAAGAGTGTAATGATCAGTTCGGACAGGCCCTGACAGGACTGTTGGAGGGTGACGGTAGAGTTGTGAGGGGGTATTCGATGGTTGGTGCGAGGGTGTAGGGGTGGTGTGTTTAGCATAAGTAGTATGAATATGAATTTGTACTTCAGTTTCTTCGATGGGGTGGTGTACGCCATGTTTGAAAGTAATCGAAGAGTCTTGCATATGTAACTGTCCTGAAAAATATGTTTTTTTCAACACGAATGATTTATTTTATCGGAAATTTAACTAAAAATTTAGCTAATTTGGTAGGAGTGTGAGTGTAGATGATGAAGTTCTGTAGGAAATAATGTCGTTGTAGGTGTAATAAAAATATTTACCAAAATGTTTTTTTAATACTTGATTGATTTGATTGGGTATTGATCGGATATAGCTACGAAATAAGTCATGTTTAAGTAGTATTCATTAATGTTATTCAAATAAAGTTTTTGAAATTATAATTTCAATGTTTAAAAACGATAATTTTAAAATTGATGATCAAAATGTAGTCTCAATGGATGGTTGTTACTACTTACGGTCATCTAGTTGCTATGTGAAGACACTGGTGACATGGTGTGTAGTGAGAACTATAAAGTAAATAATGTTTAGACGATGTGTAAGAAAGTGGTGGTAAAGTTGGAGAGGGGGCTGGAGGGGGTGTAGTAGTTTGGGCGGGTTATAACACGAATGTCAGTGAGAGTAGGAAGTAGGGGAAGGAGGGGAGGAACTCATCACGTGACTAACAGCCAATTAAATTAATGGACGGGATAGTGGGGGGAAGGGATAAGTTAATATATACATGTAAAAAGTCGTGGGGGGAGTCAGTGTGTCGATTTAGCTCGCCCGGGTAAGACATCCCGGCAGTGGGTTTAATTAAATAATTTTTATATAAAAAGGTTTTTACTAGTTTTTTATTAAATAATTTTTTATTAAAATGTTTTTTTAAGAAAAATGATTTTATTAGATATGTTCGGGGTTATAATGGAATGTAAAATCGAAAAATTTTTGGAAGAAACACCAAGATGGCGGCCGGAAACAAGGTGGCGTCTGGAAACAAGATGGAGGTAATATTTTTATCGGAATTTTTTCGGAATTTTTAAAATTTTTTTTTATTTTTTTTTTAAATTTTCGAAATTTTTGAATTTTTCGAAATTTTGGAAAATTGTGGTAATTTGACAGTCAAGGTCAAGGTCAAGGTCACGGTTAAAGGTCATTCAACATGGTGGCCGCGGCCATGACGTCACAACATGGCGGGGGGCGCCTCACACCGGCTCCTGTCCTAGAAGGAACTAAATCTATCTACTAGCATCGTACTAGGACAATCAGTGATGTGTGTCGTAATTGCCATTGGTGTAATGCACTTATATGAAAAAGCGAAACTCCTGGAATGTTGTAAATTAGTGGTAAAGTACAATTTGAACCATTGAATAGTCCTTGGGAACCCATTTTCAGACAGTTATTGAAGCTGCATACTGAGCATAGGGATTTTGTGGGTAAAATCTGTAAACATGACAGTTGCTTCCAAATTTCATCATTTCATGCAAAGTAAATAGTAGAAGATGGGTTCCTTGCAAAATTTTAGACTTTCAGTGTCAGATATCCCTTAATTTTACTACTAGAACCTGGGAAGAAAGCTGAATAAAGTTTTGCAGATGAATTTGTTCGGTGACGACGAGAGAGAAGCAAATTCAGGATGCTTCAATTTGATTGTGTGCCTGGAAAAACTTGTCTTATGGGAATTAGTGAACGTTAGATGTTGAACATGTTTTTACCTCATGGCCATGAAGGATTTAAATTAATTTCATACCGTGAACCGTCTCTTAGTTGCGGAACATTATAAGATTCACTAGAAAATTTAAAATCATTCAAACAAGATAATTTTAAGTTAAAATGTTTATACGTTTTTGTACTTAAGTCAGCAAACAAACTACTGCCTATACTTAATTTCATTGTTATCATTGCCTAACATTGCCCCAACCAAATATATAAAGTAAATATCATGTTTGACAGGGCTTTTCCATCGAGCAATCGCTCAGAGTGGCACAGCACTCTTCTGCAGCTGCGACACGCCATGTGATGTGAGCACACAGAGAGCTCTCTGTCTCGCTAGACTTGTAGGCTGCACCTCTGAAGATCCACAAGAAGTATTAGACTTCCTGAAGACTGTTTCAGCTGAGGAGTTAGTTAATCATCAGTCTGATGTTCTGTCAGAAGAGGTGAGTGTAAGAGGTTGTGCAGTTGTGACATACACTACTTCCATTCGGGAGGTCACAGGTTCTAATACCCAATCCAACCATCACGATTTTCGTACTTCAATATTTTCCAAAATCATTCCAGGGAATACTGGGATTGTAAATAAGAAAGTTATATGAAGTGGCCGAATCATTTCACATTTCCTATCGTTAGTATATAAGAGTTGTGTTAAGAAGATTTAAGGCGGTCGCCTGGGGAATTTCGTGATTGTGTGAGTGTGGTAAATAATTGATGATGTGCTACTTCAGACGTGCGTCGGTTGGCACATATACTGTGATACAGCCTCTACGCCCAAAGTCGTAAATGCGAGCTCAGTGTTACAGCCGTAACGTTTTTACTGTGGGACTTTAAACTGTGACTGAAGCATTTTATTGTGCCTGTACTGTAGCAAAGTCCAATGTAGTTGTAGACTTCAATTTCTAAAGAACCCGGTTCAGATATCTTAAGAAATGACCATTCAAAAAAGCCGATTTTAGCCACTTCTGAGAGCTTCAAACAATGCTACCCATGTTCTTAGTGTCTTAAAAGTTACATTCACAAGTAGACTGAAGTGTGTTTTCCTAGCTATGCATTGTGGACGCAAGTTTGCTGGTATCTGAGGAAAACGTAATTCCAAAAACTCTGTAAGTAGTTCGAATGTCAACGAGGCGGCCGCCTTTAAGGGTGAACTTGACGTCGGCGTACCTGTTTTGAACCCCAAAAAATTAGATGATAAATGAAGCGGTCATTAAGTTTCGAATGAATGAACTGTATTTTTGTTTTTATAACTACATATTATGACTTACTAAAAACATTATTATTCACTGTAACGTAAGTCTTTAGTATTTACTACGTCACACATTTCCCGATTGCCGTAAAAATAACGAATGGAATTTGAATTTAACATTACTTTTATTTTTCACAAATTAGAGCTTGGCAAGCTCATTTGAAAGCGTTAAACTTGTGTAAAAAATTTTTATGATAATTCTTTCTTCAGGCAATTTATTAGAAGTGTTCCATAGACCAGATTAAAAGTTTTAATGAAATATTAATTTTTTCTACAAGTGAGAATATACAAACGAAGTAATCACACGATCATTTCAGATTTTGTATTATTAGCTTTTAACATATGAAAAAGCAACTCAAAGCAAAACTATAGACTTAGTAAATTTCGGCACATACTAAAGATTAAATGGAACACTAAATAGCTGATTACAAGAGTCGTAGCGGTTAGTTCGGCTAATTAGTTTATTCAGTTGCTCAGATCCTTATTTTCAGGCGAAATCGTAACTAAATATTTTTGCTATTATTCTAATTAAAATTTTTTTACTAATTATAATATTACAAGCTGTGACTTACATGTATTTCTTGTAAAACACAAACGATTAATTGTAGAATAATCAGTTTTTTTTTTGTTTTATTGTATCACTTAAAATTTTCAATAGTAAGTTTATTATAAAATAAATCCGTATCTGAAGACTATCATTTTGCACTAATAAGATTTTTAGAAATTTATATGATAAATAACACAGCATACTTTGTTACGCATATGAATAAAACTTTAATTTACATAACTAATGGTAACTACATAAAATATTGACTTCTGACTATAAACATGTGTAACATGATGTACAAGGCCGTGCTATCGATATTGTGGTTTATTGAGCTGTTTGGGAAAACACAATATATTTAGAATTTTGTGATATTAAAAAATTCTTACTATCTTTAACCGAAAAAAATACGAGAAATTGAAAGCATACGTAATAAATTTTGTTAAAAGACATTTTGATGACAGTACAGTTTCGAAGTATATTGATGTATGCAATAGTTCAAACATTGTTGGTACAGTCTAAACTTCGCAACAATTTCCAAACTCTTGGTATTTCTCAACTGTCGCATATTGCATTATTTTATTTATAAAACAAATTCACATTTATTTTTTATCGCAGTTTAGTGTAAAATATTTAATTGCATTAATTCAAACTTCACAATTACATAAAGTGTAAGTAGAATATTTTGAAGTTCCGCAAGCGAGGGTGACTTTGAGACACTTTTATATTAGTATTATTTTCCGTTTATGTCAACTGTTAATAAATATCAATCTAATTCCATGAGAATATTTATGTATCGGAACACACTGAAAGTTAGTTTTTTTATTCAGAACTACCATACAAGCAAACCATATTTAATGTTAGTCACTCCACGTGTCCAAAGTCACCCCCGATTACGGTATGCCTTAGTATTTTGCTCATCACAGTTAGACTGTTAACTAAGTCTTCAATGCTTATCAATTCCTTACCAGGACAGTAAGAAAGTGTTAGTGTTACCATACTATCCCACAAAGGAAGTTGGTCAAGAAGCATTTTTACCAGCTTCCCCTAGGGCTCTGCTGCACGAAGGGAAGTTTACGAAGGTTCCATTCATAGCAGGAGTAACATCAGCTGATGGGAAACTTATGCTACTTGGTAAGTGTATTCGTGTTACAATATTGATTTCTTTGAAGCACTCCAACACTGTCATACGTTAATTGCACGTGCTATGTAAGTGATAAAACAAACGCCTACTCTATTGGGTTTCCCGGTTTTTTTAAATTAGCTTTACTGGAAAAAACAACAATTTTGTAATTTGTTATAGACATATATCGTCCAAAGAAGCTATCTGACGTAGACCAACATTTTGAGGATGTGCTCCCAGCAGACCTAGTCCAGGAAATTGGCAACGACAGGAGCAAATATATTGCGAATGTTATCAAAAAATTTTATTTTGATGAGGATCATTTGGATGACAGTACCGTTTCCAAGTACATTGACGTAAGTAAATTCACATTATTGCTGTGTCAAACAGAAAGTACTGTAAACAATCACCATAAAAAACGGAATGATAGCCTAGCGAGATGTTAAACACCACAGGTTATGTCATTTGGTCTTGTTCAAGTATCATAACAGGTTACGTTTTAACATGGTACATACATCACTATGAGAATCTCACGGTTTGCAAGGTACACTTGAAGTACCAATTATATAGCTAATTGACCTAAATGGTGGACTGACACTGAATAATCATAAACATTTTGTGATAACACTCTTTAGAAAATGTTGTTTCATTTAAGTGATTTGTACTGCACTGACCATATTTACATTAAGTGCACCGAATCTACATGTACATAGTTCCTTGTATCTTAAATAAATCTTAAACACTTCGGCGTGCATATTTTATTACTGTGAGCACAGCGCTCTTGGCTGTGAAATGTAATAATTGCCATTAAAACGTTTTATATTGTTTACGTATGTGTTTGCTGCGCGTCAATTTCATCACTATCTTGGCATTTAGACTTCATCAGATCATATAAATAGGTAGTAATTTTAAAATGTTTACTAAAAGTGGAAGTGGAACCTGGCTGGCTGTCCCTGAAAAGCGTGTAACATATCTACATTGTCGTGTTGACAGCAGTTATCAAAATTGTATTCAGCTGCATAAATGACAACATATTTTGTAATGCTAATATCAGGAAAATAATGTAAATTGTATCTGTCAGAATGGAAACACACACCGCAGTCCAATATTTTCAATATATTTTGACGCGTTTATTAATTTGTCGATGGTACTAGAACAAGTAAAAATTTTTGGACTACTTGCATCTATCAGAAATTTGCCGTCGTGAATTTTAGGGTGGTATTGTAATGAATTATACTTCATGAATAATTGGAATAAGTTTTGAGAATAAACTATATCAGAGAAAATTTTTCATGAACCAACAGTGTATTTTGATTGTGCACAGTATATATTTAGTGTTGCTGTGCCGTCCAAATGTTTAAGAGATAGATTCAATTTTATTTATAAGTGTGGAGTCACCAACAAATACTGTCTAGTAATGTAGTTAACGATGTATATCTAGTTACCTTGTTTACTCTTCTTTAAACAGTATTTTATGTGCAAACTTTATTTATTTATGAATGTCTGCATCTTAATTTCAAGATATATTTTTTGTAAAATTATGCAATGTGATAATAGTAACTTCCATACATGGTAACTGAAATCATTGCTAAGTTCAGTGTAATTTTACATTATAACACAAAAACATGTTGCATATTGAGAGGCTACATTTTCAGATATTACAAAACAGTAGATAATATACTATACTTCAAACAAACTGGAAGAAGATTATGTTCCGTTGTTGGTGCGATTTTAATTGCCATATTTTGCTGTATTGTTTCATTTTAAACTAACCTACGTTATAATGAACACAAACTCTGGAATATAACGTACAAAGAGTTGTAATGTCAAGGGAGGGATAGGTTTATTACAGCAACAAGAAATATGTATCAATTATCTTTACTCATGGTGGTTTTCAAGCTCTCCCACAGACATTAACGTATTTGTGGTCAACGGTAACAATACAGTCCTCAGAGACGTAATGTCCCCTGACAACTGAATACAAACCAAACGTATTGGTCACAGTTAGTTCACAAGTACATCCAGTAAGTATGCAACTTCGTCTACGTGTCGCGTGTAAAGCCTCCGTGCGGTGTGTTGTAACTGCGCTAATATAATTACGAGGCGTCACAAACTATCCCGAGCACGTTTATGTCGCTGAATATTATTAAGAAAACAGCGGTGTCCTACTGTAGACTGTGTTTCAAAAAAAAGTTTTCGCTGTCGTAAGTTATAAATTCTGCAGTTGCATGAAAATTAGTTTTTTTTAAATGTTACCCTGATTATGCTTAACAAAGTTTGCATAGACTATCTTCGTTCCATTTTTTTTGCAATCACTGACTGGTTCTCATATTTTATTAACAACTCATAAATTTTTGAATTCCCGCAACCAATGCACCCTGGCAACACTGCCATCTAGCGGTTACATCGTATTATCTTCCACTGAACTCGGGCCTGACATCTTATTGGGGAAGCCCGAACTAGCACGAGCTTGGTTCGTAGACTGTTTGAAACACTCTAGGTTACGTTAAAAGTTTAAACATGCGTTAAGGGGGATTTACATCGATCCGTCGCTTCCGCCTGTCATTCGTCCATCCGCCAATTTTTGGAACGTTCCGTCCGTCAGAAATGATAGCGGTTTACAATAACGGGTCATCCATTTATTGTTATTCCTTTAATTTGCAATATTACCAATGTACAAACAAAAAACTTATGTGGGATATAAACAATTCCTTAGCTGCTAATAATTGCAGCCACTGTTTTTTGGTGTTTTAATTTTTCCCGAATGCCAAAATTATATCTACGGTATTTAAAAAAAATGAATTGACACACTATTTACCAAAAATTAAAATATATCCCAGCCATCTTATTAAAATAGAAAATGTTAAATCGATCGAAGCCATCTTTAGAAGGCTGTAATTTTACTCATCAGCCCGTAAAATGTTAAAGCTTGGCAAGCTTACGACATACGGACGGATAGAATAATTCCAGACTCCTGATTGGCTGGAAGTCACGTGATCGACGGACAGATAACGGACGGGTGCGACAGATAGTTGTAAATCCCCCTTTACTCAAATATGTGAACGTATTTGGAAAAATGTGGTTTCACAGTTTGTTTAGAACCGTAAGTAGATTATTTGTGAAAAATATTAATTAAGTAGCTAATGTAGAAATGTACTTATTACCAGAGATTTTAAAATTTCAAATTACGTTTTCACTGATAATATTTTCACAATTTTTTTTCAAAACTGTTAGAACATTTGTAGATTGTATTATAAAACTGTGTAGTGAATTTTATCTTTATTCTAATAGAGTGTAATATTATGTAGATAAATAAAATATTGTGTATAGGAGTGCCTAGCGGGAACTGTGGAATTAGACGTGTTGCAGATAATATATAGGGTATATAGTATGGAACATAGTGTGAAGATTAACGATATCAAATCGTATCAATCCTGTTTGAGACGTTATAGTACAAATACCCGAAATAAATTATTGAATTTTGATAATTTTAAAGGTAATAACTAAGAAAATTAAATAAACATATTAAATGTTAATCTTCAACACTAAATTTATTCAACACCATGTAATATCCTGTTTACTATTCACAGTCATATAACCCCTGGTAATACAAAACATTTCAAAATTAGGGCTCTGGTAGCCATAATTGGTCTAATTCATTTTACACCGTGCTGAAGCTTATTTATCGCAGTAGAGTTTGTGATGGCTCCGCGTCTCATACCACTGTGGCCTTTCTAATCCAAATAAATATGTAGAAAGATCCGTGACAATGAACATTGTAAGACGGTGGTCCAAAAAAAAATATATAAATTAGAAATTTAATTCCGAAATTTATATTTCACAATTTAATACAATTAAATCTGCTAAGGCAGCTACTCGTATGCTCAGTAGTAGAGACAGGAAATGTTTGCGAAAAAATGTTTGCAACACTTAGTTTCAGTGCCTTACGTGCGCACCTGGACCTCTGCTTTGTGCCCAGTGATTGGATGCCGTAACACACAGCGTCTGGAGGTTAAACCCGCACATCACAGACGTGATGTGTCACAGTTGTACTTATTGGCACAGTCAAATGAATACCAACTCTGCACAATAATACTCTGCCAATAACCATGTAGTAAAGCTGCAGGTTCGCACATACGGCACTAAAACATAGTGGGGCAAAAAAATTTTGGCCAAAAATTCCTGTCGCTACTAATTGGAAACTCATAACTACTTCAGGCATGAATAAAGCCATATCTACGAGCGCAGTTCGGAAATATAAAAAGTCGTCTTACAAATGTTGGCGTCTGCGATGGCTTGAGGTTCACTCCAAAACTAATTAAATTTTAACAAGAAAAACGGCCTCTTGTTAAATTGGTAAACTATTTTACACTCCTGCCCTATACAATTCACCTCTCCCTGAGCGAACTAACGTTACGATGCGGTAAATTTTTCTCCTGGCACAAATCATCTTGGGGAAGACGTACCGCGTCCATGTTCAACTACCGGGCGACAAAATCAGAAAGGGAGGTATTCAGTTAATTCGCACAACAATTGAAAAATGAGGTGTCAATTACCAGGTGCATGGAGGATGCAGTACCCAGGACATCCATACCCGTCAAGCCAAGATTCATATAAAAGAAAAATATATATTACAGTGAGGTAGCTTAAATAAAAAAAAAAATTATTTTAGAACAAAATTTAAATTACTGTGTTTAAACAATCGTGTCCATGAGAGGTTGAAATACTAAATAATTTTACGTTAATCATTTGAAGTTCAAATAGTGATGAAATATTAAAATACAAACAAACAATGAAAAAATTACATGAGCAAACCATCCTGTAATTTCATTACATTATGTTACGTGTTGGCAGATAAAATAATTTTGCGAAGACGCTGTAAAACCCTGGGACAAGGCCTTAGTAAAATATCTTTACGAGATCTTGTGCACAACTGACTATTCTTAAACCAGTCCTCGGACTGTTATCGGCGCGGTGGCCACAACACTCGCATTCCACCAAAGAGATACAGGTTCGAATCTCGGCAGGGTTTGTACCCTGATTTTCTCATGTGGGAAACATGCCGGACGATGGCGCTGGTCGGCGAATTTCCTCGTGGATTTCCCGATTCCCCCCCTTCATTCCTGTGCAGCTCCATTCTTATATTATACCACCTCTCATCAGCTGTAAAGGCCTAGATGTTAAGTGCCGATCAAAATCTCTTCACTCTTCAGTCAGTACCGATCGTAGTTACCGAGTCATTACTAACAGCTAACGCCAGATATCTCCCAACAACGTTCCACACAAGAATTATTAAAAATGTCTGGCAATAGTGCGGGCCAAATCATATCAGTATCTTATTCTTCCAACACCTTGTGTCAACATACGCTGTACGAAGTGGTGTAGCATTGTTGTCCATAAATCGGATATGGCTCTCACCACTCCGAAATAGACAAAAATATGAAGATAAAGGCCAGTCATCAGTTAATGAACTTCCTTAGACGGTGCGGAATGAGAAACCCTGTGTGGCAACCAATAATAATAAATTCTGAAACAAAAACTTCACAACTTGTAGCGCGGTGCCATTCATCAATGTTAAAGGGATGATGTTATAATATCTTCTGTCGTCAGTTGTCTTCATTATCTTAACTAAATATGATCACATATAATATTCTCTGTCGTTTCTGTTTTATTAGTTTCTTTGGACCTTGAATTTTGAAGAAAAAAAAAAGCAAATCTCATTATTAACTGTTTTTCTGCTATTAAGTTGTAACATGTGAGTAAAGAACTGTCCTCTTAGGACACCTCGAGTGCCAAGCTCGCTGAGTGTAGAATGGCTCATTTTACAATAATTTGGTACTGACGATATCTTAACTTAAGTTAGCGTGAGGAAATACGTTTCCAGGATTTAAGTTTATGCTCAGAGCGTTATTAGTTAACTCTCTTGACTTTCATTTCTTGGGTGTCTATGCTTTTCAGTCATAATACAGAAACACGCGCACACAAAAGCGCATACGTACATGCATACATACATACATTTCATGTATGTGTGCACATATATGCACACACATACACACACAATCTAGTCTACACAGGATGTATAAAGGCTATTTACCTCATCTTAGATTTTATAACAATTCCTAGTTCCTCAAACACTGGACACGCCTTACTACCCACAACATTTAAAGTTAAATGAGACTGAGATTTATTTATTAAGGATTTAATTTGCTTCGCAAACATAATGAAAGTAAATGCGAATTGTTAAAATTAAAGTTTCTTCATTAAAGCATTATGTGTGTGTGTATATATGTATGTAAGTATAGTACAGCTAGTGTTATTAGGAGTGATGAACCACGCCCGACGCCCCGACAGCCATGTTGGATGACCTTGATCGTTAAATCTTGACCTTGAACCCGTCATAGTGGTCACGAAAATGTAAAATAAAATCCAACAATCATTTCCAAAATTTTTCCAAAATATTCCAAATATTCCCAAAATTGGCCCAAAATGTTTCCCTTTCCCTAAAACTTTCGCCCTTTTTTCCGTAAAAATTTCCGTTTTCCCTTGCCTCTATAAAATTACCTTATGGATGTCTCAAAACCGACATGATGGCCTCGACCCTCAAAGCGGCTAGATGTCCCTGTGGGGAATAGGTCACATTGAGGGTAGGCACTGAGCATAACTATTAAATAAATCGATATTCCTTTTAGCCGGGAGTCGAGGGAAAGTGTCATGGTCGAGGGATGTAACATAAATAATAATTTTTTATTTTTTAAATGTATTTTGATTAATTCATATTTTAAAACTTTATTTAAATGCATGTAATATTTACTGCTTAGAATAAAATCGAACATCTCCCCATATAAAATCAATTTGTATAATTAATGATAAAACTCAATTTGTTTTATTATTTCAGTTTTTATTTTAATATTTTATTTAAATACTAATTAAGTAAATTACTTAAACATCACTCCCATCTTATACATACCCAACAGATGTCTGATACTCAATGCATAAAAACGATTTTAATGAATTTAATATTCAATTTTATAACTGGCCCATCGTCCCGCAAAGAAACTGTGGTTACTCTACCGATTTCCCATAAAAACTATCAGTTTTCAGAATAAATCTAAAAAACCCTAAAAAATCTTTGTTACTTAAAATTATTATTTTTTTAGTTATAATCATGCCAAGTTATATCCAATAGTTCACTATCGAGTACATACCCTACAACTTACATTGCTATACCCAATCGGCTTCCGATAAAACCAATCACCTATTTAAATATTAGTAAATTATTTTCGACACTTGCACACGCGACTATTTCACTACTTTCAAATATGTCGGACTCAAACCGAACAGCACCGCACTCTCCAAGGAACAGACCTGTCATATCTCTATCTATATATATAAAAGGAAGTGCTCCACTCACTGACTGACTGACTGACTCATTCATTCATCATCAACGCCCAGCCCAAACCACTGGACCTAGAAACGTGAAATTTTAAGGGAAGTTTCCCTTGTGGCGTAGGCGCGCACTAAGAATGGAAATTTTGAAATTCGGCTATTAAGGTGGTGAAACGGGGTGAAATGTATTTTTTTACAAATCTTTGATATTTCTCGAACCCGACGGGCTATCGTCGTCTTATTCACTTCGTTAGGTCGCAAATACAAATGTCTAGAAACAAATGTCAGGATTTTTCGAAATTTTTATATTAAGGAGGTGAAAAGCCGTTTAATTCGTTTACAGTAAATCCTCTCTTCCTATTAAACCACCTGAGATATCGAAGTGATTTTTTCTCTAAAATGCAGCTTACCCAAATACGTAAAAATTAATTTCAGGATTTTTCAAAATTCGTTTTTGAAAGCCGGTAAAAAATAAAACAGTTTTTTGATTAATCAGTCGTATCACCAAAACCGTTAGAGATATCGAGGTGGCTTTTGTCTTATAATGAAACATAAGTAAATACCTAAAAAGTAATTTAACGATTTTTGGAAATTCGTCCTTGAAAGCCTATAAAAAATAAAACGTGTTTAAGAATAATCTTTTGTAACACCTGAAATAGTTCAATATTTGTTTCCTTTTTATTTCTTGCTTATAGTTAAACCTCTTTGGACTATAGCCTGTACACGCGAAATAACTCTGATGGCCTGTCTTGAATAATTTGTAGTTAAGTCTGTAGAGTTGCGGTTTTTTTTTCAACCCACCATAAATAAAACCTCTTTGGACTGTAGCCCGTACATACGAAAGTGTTATTACGGCCTGCCTTTAAGTATTCACTCGGGTATTGTACAAATTTTGTGGTGTGGGAAGGGTGGGGTTACGGGTTCGTATCCTGTGCAAGTCTTTGCGATGGGACATGACATGACATGATACGAGCATATTGCGTGCGCTCTTTTCACTGAGCTAAGACAATTTATAGTTCACTGTTATTGAGTACGCTAGCTGTTAAATGCCTTCATCACATATTTTATCCAGAGTTACTGTTTGTATTACATAATTTCACGCGGGCAAAGCCGCGGCCGGGTAGCTATTTTGTAGAGAAATAAAGATGAATTAAAAACAAAGATG
>PNEQ01101487.1:0-19938 GCA_003012365.1 Medauroidea extradentata | reverse complement strand
AACACATATTCAGCAGTCAAACGCACACAACATGAACACTGGGGAAGGGTTCAACTCACTACGGCAATTAAACTGACAGTCCCGGTAAAATGCACAAAATATATTATATATTGACAGAAATAATCCGGGTACATAAGTTAACATAGCCAACACCAGGCTTAATCAGTACAAAATCCGAAGGCAATCGCTGTTATACCAGTGATACAAATTTGACAAGAAAAAACCTCACAGGCATCAAAAACACCAATACACTAACTGAAACGGTCAATGCCGCAATTAACAGGTACAAATTAAGCAACTGGGCACGAGCCTAACGCTCGCCCCATACTTGCCTCCCGACCGCGACGACACATCCCCGAGGACAGTGTAGGGAAAGACTGGTAACGAAAGAAAAGTAAATGAAGCAAACGCGAACTGAAAACAACACTTACCAGTCAACGAGGATGTGCAGCCGCGGGCGCGAGCAAGCACAGGTAACCCACACGAGAGCTCACTACTAACAGAACTCCTCTCCGGCCGCGAGGAACCGGCTCACATCGGGAAGGAGGGCGAGAAAAGGGAGGTGGGGAGGGGAAGCACGACTTCCGTCGAAGACGGCCGAAGGTCTAGAGAGGAGGGGCGGGCTACGTCAGAGAACGACGTCACATGAGGCCAAGTCACAGGTAATCGTTCGGCTACACTCAGATACCATTAGTCAAGGGGGGGGGGGAAACCACACAATATGGGCAGACATACATTAACTCGGGCTGAGCCCAGCTCAACAGAAATATTATCATTTAGAAAAATGCATAACATTCATCTGCTCATTATAACTTGTGGACTTGCAAGATATTTTGTAGTAATAAAAAAAATGAAATGACAACATAATTGTCACTCAGAAAACAACAATGTGACGTGACAAAAAATTTACGTTTTATATAATTGCATAGCACATTACAACTGCACACAACAATAGCAAATAATTTTGTAGTAACATGGCATAGATAAAAATTCAACTATTGTTAGTATACAATTGTAAAACACTAGGACAACAAGATAAATTTTCAGATAGTTGCATAAAAATATTCAGTAAATCCTTGCACACTGCGTCTTTGTGGTAATAAATAAAAAAAAATTCAAAGTAAAATCACATTTGGGTCCATAACTCCATGTAAGTTCAACACTTGCAAGTAATTTTTTAGTCTTTCTTCGTGTGGTACACTTCAAAACACTGAACAACACACATTGCTGGTTCTTCTGGACAAGTCTTGCAATAGAAGACAGTTTGCCTCCTCTTATATTTCCCTTTCCCTTTCAGCTTGCACTGCGCTGGGAGTACAGAGCAAACAACACAGTTTGGCTCGTGTCTTTTGTTCTGCTGCTCACCGATGAAATGCCTTTCACTTAGCCTTGCTATAGGCATTGAATCACATACTTTGCGACCACGTTTAGCTGTAGGTTCACTAACGTAATGTTCTAAAAGTCCGGCAATTACTGAATTATGGAATTCACTTGCACCAGTGGATTTGTTGTTTGTCAAATTATATGCTATCCTTCCATCGACCAATGCTGCTTCAATCAGAAAATACCAAATAGTCTGGTATAATTTCAGTTTTTTATGTCTGTACACATAGTTTGTGCATTGTTGATCAAATTTGTCTACTCCGTTCATGCTTTTATTATGACATGAAACAAGCTTAGGTTTTTCTACTTTTTCAAAACCAGTTAGATTTGTCTTTGTTCTTCGGTTTACTGTCACAATGTCAGAAGATTGAACTGTGCTCAGCATACTGACAGGTCCAGTGTCTTGCCACGTATATGCTAGCATTTCTTTCTTGTTATGACAAAATTTAGGCTTGTTGCCTCGCTTCAACTTCACTTTTTTAATTTCAGTCGGTAAACCTTTACGGTTACATCTCACAGTTCCACACCCACCAATACCATTTTCCAAAAGAAAGTTGAAAAGTTTAGGACTAGAAAAAAATTGTCTGTGTAGACAATACAATTACTGTTCTCAAACCCCTTCAGAATATTTTTCAGAACTGTTCCTCCCAAACCTTTGCCTGTATTGGAACCAGTTCCTTTTCCCACTTACACATCATATTTGCATAAAAAGCCTGTCTTACTGTCACACAAAGACCATTGATTTATTCTCCATTTTGTGGATAGTTTGGAAGGTAAATACTGTTTGAACCATAACTGTCCTGTGAATTTTAGCATTGTCTACAAAAACACATTTTCCAGGTAGCACGTGATGAAGTACGTATCACGTGTCGTATCAATCAGCGGTCAAAGTTTGAACAATGGATCATAGGCTGGCAATCCTTTCTCTGCATTATCTGCGTTATTGTTGAAATGCAGAAATGAATGCAGAAGAAGGTATTTGTCTCTTGACATTACTTCTCCAAAATTTGGCATCTGAAGAAGCCAAAATGACTCTGAAAAATAATCTTTCAATGTTGGTTTTCTGCACATACCCATCCCAATTTCTAATGCCACCGTTGCCTCAATATCCTCAACAGTACAGCCAGTAAACATACCTTGAATGTGGTGAAAAGTCATGAGTTTTGTCCAAAAACTGTTCTGCATAAATATTTGTTTGCTCAGAAATATGTGCAAACACCTATTTTGGCATATACTGGGAAAATGCACTTAAACAGTCATGAAAATCTGAAGGATCACTAGCAATACACAAATCAAAATTATTATTACTACAAAAATCCAAATGTACTGGTTTGTCTTTCCTCACATGAAACTACTCATTGGCCACACTTTCTTCATAATTACTATCATGTGATGACAATTTGTCATTGATTGGGTCACTTTCTATTTCACTGTTTGAAATTTCATCCTCAAGAGTCCGAATCAGCCGCTAAAAATTCCAATAACTTCTTATACTTTTTCGGGTTCGTTGGATTGTAACCACGCTTTCTCTTCTCCATGTTTACTACAGTAAAAGTTATGATTTTTTTACAGAACCAGGTTGTAACAATTGCAACCTAAGGAAATATAAAGGTCTTTCGGTATTCTGAGAATAATATTTCTTTTGTGTGTGGAAGTACACAAAAGGGGAAAAATACCTAGTCTGTAACTTTTTTATTGCCTCTCTACAACTCAGGTGAAATGTAGCTCATTTACGTCTCGTTGCTGAAAGTCTTACATAAAAATGATAATGCAGCAATATATTGGTGAATTTATAAGTTTACTACATTATGATTATGTGTACATAAATATCATGAATGTATTAGTCTGTAGAAGTCCCGAAAAATAAACACGTTACACAAAAATAGTAACACATATAGTGAAAATATTTGTTGCCTACTGAGCCATCATGACCGTAGACGTTGTACTAGTAGTTTAAAGAACTCCCAACAGATAGCAGATCATTACATAAAAGAAACTAGACGAAATGTGAACAAAATTGACTTTAGCACTAACTGCAAATATGTAAATCAACTGTTGTCGATCACAGCACCTAATACAAACAATACATCAGTCGACTAAAGTCGATCACAGCATTGAAAGAGTTAAGAAAATATACTAAAGCAGCAATTAAAATGATTAGTGAACCAATTGCATATATTTTCTCTTCAAACAAAGAAATGTTTGTTGATGGTGGTTGTATCAATTCTTTTGTTGTTTTTGATGTTGTTATACTAGATAGCCAAGATATGACGAGAGACTATTTTTCTTGTGGCAGACATAATATTATTGATTGTTTTTATTTAGCTCAAACTTAATCAAAAGTACGGAAACAACTAATAAAAGATAATGCTAACTTGCTTTGTATATTTAGACGTGATGATACATATTTTAAACATACAGTATTCGTTGACGCCATGTCCGGTGAGAGTGAGGTAGGAATATAGCTACGTCAGAATGCTCTGGGCGCCACCCGGTTAAGCTTGTAGCCGGGAACACAAGGCTCGATGGGTCGTGGTCTGTTCGTGCCGGCTTGCCCCTCTCTCACCTGGTGAGTCGAAACAGCTGCGGATCGGGAAAAGCAGGGAGGATCTGGAGAAAACTACACCTTACATGGACACTTGTGGGGCGGTCCACACCCCCATACCCTAGGGCCTTAAGCGAGCCAGTTCCAAGTGGCGAAACAAAGTAAAACACTGGGCCGGATAGTTGCACACGCGCGTTATGTTTCTCGCTGGACGAATCAGAGTCCCGAAGCACACCACGTCTCTCTCGTTCCGTCCATCGTGGCCACTGCTTCCAGACTGCCTTCTTCGAGCACTGGTAGAGGGAGGGGGCAGCAAAGCCATGTGTCCTGCACTGGCAGATGGCCGGGATGGCAGGTGTCACACGTCGGTGTCAAGTTCACACATGCCCTGCCACCGTCACTGATCTGCCACACACGCTCAAGTATCGCACATCTGCCATTACCAATCAGCGCACACCTGCCACTGACACACTCTGCGAACACCTGCCGCGACCAGGTGCAACTCCACCTGGCCTGTGGCCTGGTAGGACGACATCGTATTGATTTTGTTGGGGATGACATGTAATTTGAAAAATTTTGAGAAAAAGTTGTGATAAAGACTGGTTTTATTACTATAGATATGGCACGTAAGTTACAGTAATTTTATCATAAAACTTTACATCAAATGGCCTAAAGAAATCAATTTTTGTTAAGTTATGGTATAATTGGGTGGTTTTAATGTAATCTTCAGGGTATATTACTGTATTTATGGTTTCATTATAAAATTGTATTCGGTTCGATTATTACTTAGATAAAAATGTTTTCTTTGGCACTGTATTTTCCAACTAGATTAATAATATTTATTTTATTAGATTGATAATTCTCTAAATTAACAGTGTCGTTGGGTGCAATTGCATTAGCCTCATTTCTTAATCTTATGTCTTCGGCATCTACATTGTTGTCTGTTTCTATGCATGAAAGAAAAACTTTATACAATGCTTTTTTTATTTCCAGATAATGTTGTTTTAAAATCATTTAACTGAGCTTTTAACAAAATCAGGAATATCAACAGGAACATCATTCTTATATTTTGATTCTAACTCTTTAATTTGATCTCTAAGCCTAGATTTTGTTGATGTATTTCCAAATATATTCATTATTTATTATATAATATTTTTTATGTTATGTCCTTAAGAATATAGGTGCTTCAATATCATACCAGTAAACACAACTGCACAGTCAAGTACATTGGAAGATTTTGAAATTTTAAAATTTATCTTATCACCAGATACTTCACGAAAGGGTCCATTTTAAATCATGAGTTGCTTGGATCACATATTTTTATGCTTCTGATTTTATTATTATTTCTTTTACCATCCAACCTATCATAAAGATAAATACAGATTGGTTATTATCTAAATAAATTACGTCATCTCCTGCATTGTATTTTCAAACTGAATAGTGTCAATTCTATTCTTTGAAAATAATCACAATTAACAAATGTTTCATAACTGTGTAGTTTAGATTTATTTCTTCTACTATTGAATTAACTAATTGATTCCTATTATTTATTTTATTTTAGATTTTTTACTAATTGATCCAAATTTCGTAATTTAACAGCTATTTCTTTCGTATGAATATTTGTAATGTACGTAACTTTCATACTGATGAGAATATCACAGTAATTTAAAAGTGATTTGTTAAAATTCTGTAACTTTCCAGTTATTTCTGGATTAATTGTAACACAGTCGGGTGGGATCGGGATAGCAAACTAAGCTGCTGCTATGAATCTATGCGTTATGATGAAAGGGCGCCAGCAATACTCCCCAGGTATTGCACTTTGAGACTCTTATGCCTCAGGGTGTGGTACGTTCGGCGTGTTTGATATCTCACCCGGTACGTTGAAACTGAATGCTGACTTATTTGAAACTGAATGCTGACTTATTTGAAACTGAATGCTGACTTATTTGAAACTGAATGCTGACTTATTTGAAACTGAATGCTGACTTATTTGAAACTGAATGCTGACTTATTTGAAACTGAATGCTGACTTATTTGAAACTGAATGCTGACTTATTTTATAACTGGGTTGTGGCCCCCAGTACGCATGATGCACTACAAAGGTTACACTGTGAATATAGAATGTTGAAAAATTATGTAACACGACGGTTCAAGGCAGCATGATTTATTGACACAAATTACGCAGTACCAGAAACAATTACTTATGTATGCACGAGGTAAGCGTAGTTATGTGACCCGGGCAAAGCACTGCTATGCTTGATTACTGGATTAATACGTAATGGCTGTCACTGCGCGGTGAAACTGACCTGCCGGTATATCACACGTGGTTGTTATGTGGTCCGTGCGAAGCAGATATGACTCTACAGCATATGAAAATGCACTTCCTTAAGCAACGAGGATCTGGCGGCCGCTAGGGTGGGCCGTCAAGTTCGCTTGGAAGCGGACGTAGATAATGTTGGTTGAAATGAGCGCTCTCCTAGCTAACAGACCATAGGGCAGCCGTTCCAGTGCACGTTACAGTGGGGTAGGGCTCTACAAGTGGTGTTAGTATTCCTGCGCGAAGTGTGGCGGGATACATTGGGCCAGATGTATGATGAACGGCACGTAACACACCTTACACACGATGATACTCTCCACTAGATGACTTGCATGAATGCGTGATATTGAAATGAGTGGTAGATGCACTGCTTATATGAACACTTGAGCACTATTGCGATGTGGTAACCTGCACGTGGTCGGTCACAAAAATGTGAATTATGCCCTCAAAATTACACTGAAATATAAAATATTGATAGCAACGTATGCACCGAATGATAATGAACAATGATAAGCTGCTATATGCCTCGTACAATGAATGATGAGCTTGGTTGGCTCTCGATACAGAATTCCCTAGCCATGTGGCGGTGATAATACGGACACAGATTTTAAGTTTAAAAGTACCAAAATGGTAATAATTATTAGTTTAAGCAGATGCGCAATGGGATAGGGATGTCTGGTAACGTGTACGGGCAAGGTGGACCTGGATACAAAAGAAGACTATTGAAAGTAACAATCAGTAAGCAAAAGTTGATGTGCACACGGACAGCTGTCTCACCTCTCCAGACGACTTTGACGAACTGCCACGAGGAAGGCAGCTGCTAAGGGCTCCGTGCCTTTCTACGGGGTTTACACACTACCGGTACCTCGTGCGTGTTAAATGATTGATATTAACATTTTATGTAAATGGCGCACACTAAATTACATAGTAAATGGCGTTACATATTTTGCTGATACAGAATGATGTGTTTCTAAATGTCTGCTGCAATATGAAAATAAACACTGAAAGCATGGTGATTTTCGTTCATAAGCATGGCGGCATGTTTGAACGTCCCCCGTGCCTCGATGTACTTTGCTGGAAATGAAAACACAATTATACCAGTGTTCTCCCCAGCACAAATTTATAGAGCTGGGTGGTTCACGAGACCAGCTGGTTGCATCGTAGAATAAGCTTGATGGTGTTTACGGGAATGTCTGTTTCTTTTCCAGGTGTTAGAGAAAGCTAGCCGGGTGGGGCACCCGGCAAAATGGGCCTGGGGAGAACACTGTACACTCACTGTAACATGTAAAATTACACTCCATGGATGCGGGAAAATTATGGGGGAGTCTGAAAATGAGGCCTGAGCCTTGTTGATGTTGCACAGTTGCGCCGTTATGGGCTTAACCCATACGCTGGCCCTTTGGCTGGCGTCAAACTACCCCTCCTGCGGAGACCATGATGGCGCGGCCAAGTCACCACTCTTTGCTGACCTGCCCGAGTTTGAATTGGCACCTCTTTTCACGGGCAGACAGACCATGGACGTGGGGGCAACCCGACTCGCCTCCGTCGTGGGGGTGATGGCTCCTCTGTTGCGTCTGATGTAGGTGGGGCAAGCGGTCGCTCTCTACACCATTTGCGCCCATGCGGGTGCAGGGCCGTGTTGACAGTTGTCCTGCGGACTGCTTGGATGATGCGTCGTGGTGTCGTCTCAGGTTCCCCCGTTGGGGTCCCGGCACTTGCGCCTTTACTACATGTACTGGTTGGGCTGAACCCTCTGAAGTCGGATCCTTCGGTTATGCTAGGGAGCCCTACTGAGTTGAACCCTAGAAACGGTGATGCACCGATACTGGTGTCCCTACTATCGTTGCACTGAAGTATGCTCCCTTGGGGCGTGGAATGAGCGTTAGGTTGGAATCCCTTGAATGGGGTTGTCATTTCACTGTTATTCCTGGCTGGTGGCTGTTCTACCTGAATGTGGTTGCTCTCGTCTACTTCCTGCACTGTGACCTGCTCAGCTGGTTGTTGTGGAGTGTTTTCTGCATCTGTTTTGTTGCCTGCTATTCGGAGATCGTCCCTGTGTTTCTTCACTACTTGTCTCTTGCTGATGTTTGCTAAGTAGGTACTCTCACTAAGTTTCTTGGTGACCTTGACTGGCCCCAGCCATTGGGGTGCTAAGCCTGCGCAGAAGTCTGTTTTGGCTGCTGACAAGGGGTTCTCGTATACACACACCTGCATGCCTACCTCTATCTCCTTAGGGGGGTGTTTACTGGTCGGTACCCACTTGGTTAGGTACGCCTGTCGATGTTCCCGCGCCTGTTCATGTACGTCTGCCTGATGTGTAGTGATTTTTTCGGGTGTCATGATCGGCTCTCCTCCTGATGCTCCTGCTGGTCTGAGTTCTCGTCCCTGTACCATCTCATCTGGTGTTTTCCCGGTTGCTGCATTCTCTCTATTTTGTTTCTTTCTTCTTACAGTAATTTATTTCAGTTAATACCAAACATGTTTAAAAGCATGCTTTCAAAATTACGTGAGCATCACAAAGAGGAACAGGTCTGGACATTTGGAGTTGAAAATTGACCCTCATATGACTGATTGGCGCCACTGGCACTCTGCTGTTGTTTTAACATTGCGTTAAATGGAACCACGAGTAGCAAGTAGAATCTTAGTTGCTAAAAGCACTGGTAGTAGAAGCTATGTTGCATTGTTAAAACAACCTTTTTCATTACTAGTGGTGCTTTCAGTCATAAATGGGTCAACTCAGTAGCATTCGTAGATAACCTTAGTGTCCAGACCTGTAATTATAAGACCATGGTCACAACATTTCACCCACCTATGAGTTTGCATTAATAAATTAAAGCATCATTCACTAAATATTGAGAGTCATATTTGTGCATGTTTACCAGTTAAAGCTATTCTCAGTAATAAATTATGAGTTTGACAGTCTGCAAAATTGACATTGGAAAAATATTACGCTAACCAATCTTGCTTACTGGTCTCTACGTGGTCCTCTTTGCAGTTTTTACTATAATGACTCTAGTCCATTCTTCCATGAATGTACTTAGGCAATGAGTCCTTGCAAATTACTCTCTGTGCAATTGGAATATAGTTATTTTAGTGCAGTATCGATAGCAGCAGTTGGTCACTTCTATGTAGTTTTTTCAGATGTCTTCTATGAGTTGTGTAACATGATGTTAAGTTGGAAGTAGTAGGGAGCATTGCTGATCCAATTCCACCAAGGATTGATCAAACCTTATGCCCATCCTGACAAGTTGACTTCCATCTAAAAGGATTAAAACTTTTCAATGAACTCAAGATCAATATAATTTGATCCGATAGCAAACTTATAATGTCTTGCTGAAATACTTCAATTTTAATTTGTTGTATGCCTAATAAGGCTGCTTGTGATATTTTTATTAGTCTCAGATTTCTAGTAATACGATTGCACTTGCTCTTGCAGTTATATAAATTGCAATCAATATGCAGTGACGTTTTGCAGCTTTGTCCGATTTGAGTATTTTCTGAACAAATCATTTTTGAAAAGACAGAGGAATTTCACGACTTTATGTACCTGTTGACTCTTCTCTTCCTGGCAAAACTCTTCTGACCCAACTTACACCTTCCACTGTTGAAGTAGGCCATTCAGACTCTTTTCTTCCAAACCACCACATTTCTGCATTAGTGGATTAGCTCTTCGGGAAAATGTATCAGCAGGTTTTTCCCCTGAACTTACCAACTGACATAGCCCCAGTCTTCGATGTTAGTGAATTGCTGCATATCTGAAACTCAGTTGGATTTATATGGTAATTGTACTTGATAACGGAAAGTGTTCAATCTAGTAGTGTATTGAACATAATTCCTTTCACTTTATAATTCTTCTGTCATTAATGGTTCAGTTGTCAGTTCTTCAACTTACCGAAATGTTTCTTATCCACAATGCAATGGATCTTAACTTAATGAAGCATATATGACTAAGGATAAGTTGTTTTTTTTCTATCCTTCATGTAATAAATATGTATTCCTCCAGATAAAATGTATCCTAGCTTCGTGTTCTGCTGTGTAGACAATCCTTTGTGTTCATATATGCCATTTTTAAGAAGATAAAAAAAATTTAATTCATGTGAGTATGTCAGTTTTGCCAGGATATTGAAATTTACTGTCTGATAATTCAACATACTTTGGAATATCCAGTTCACACCAATCTATTCATCCAGCCGCCATCTAATTTGATACAAGATAGAGGATAAAACATGCCAATATTTTTTGTAGGAACTGACTAGAATGAGCCCAACTCTCTGTGGTAGTTGGACTTCATTATTTATCTCCTTGATGATGCCCACTTGAATTTTGATTCGTTCTAGTTGCAGACGTCTCGCCAAATTTTCTCTAACGAAGTTTGACTGCAAACTACAGTCAAGGAGAGCACGGCAGGAGTGTAATTTATCTAAACTGTCCTTAACAACTGCTTGCGCAGTGCCTGATAAAACATGTGACATTATAGTGTCTGTTGCGCAACATTGAAAATCAGAATATTCAAAGGCCGCTGACTGCCTGTGCTACAATGTATGGTATGTAGACAATAACTCAGGAAGACAAAACGCAACTGAAATCTCTATGTATAAAAGAGAACCCTGACCGACTGACCGACTGACCGACTGACTGACCGACTGACTGACCGACTGACTGACCGACTGACCGACTGACTGACCGACTGACTGACTGACTGACTGACTGACTGACTGACTGACTGACTGACTGACTGACTGACTGACTGACTGACTGACCGACTGACCGACTGACCGACTGACTGACTGGCTGACTGACTGACTGACTGACTGACTGACTGACTGACTGAATGACATATTAAACTGCAGCCCAAGCTGCTAGACCTAGAAATGTGAACATTTTATGTGGGTTCCCTTTAGGTCATAGGCGAACACTAAGAAGTGATTTTTTGAAATTCGTCCCCTAAGGGGGTGAAAAGAGCTGAAATGTGGTTCATGAGATTCGTCTACATAACTCGAACCTAATGGCCTATCGTCATGAAATTAAAAAAAAAAAATAATTAGCCAAATCAAAGGTTTTTCGAAATTCAAACTTTGAGGGGGTGAAAAGACCTGAAATTTCTTTTAGATTAATGATCAATATTTATCGAACCCTTCGGGATACAGAGTTGATTTTTTGTTAAAAATTAAGCAGATATGAATACCCAAAAAGCAGTTTTTAGATTTTTCGAAATTCGTTTCTCAAAGAGTAAAAAGAAGGGATGTGTTTTTTTTGTTAATAGTCTGTACACCTCGAACCCATTGGGACGTTGCTGTGATTTTTTACTTCAGTTAGATACGTTCACAAGTATATAACACAGGACTTCAAGTCGTTACGAAAGTCTGTAAAGAATGGGGTGAAAGACGTTAAATGTGTTAAAGATTATTCTTCCATAACTATCGAACCAGTAATGATATCAAAGTGTTGTTGGCTTCAGAATGATGTTTACACAAAGACTGAAAATGTATTTAAAAATAGTTCCCGAATTTGATTTCAAAGATGTAAAAAAAGGTAAAATTTATTTTTGATTCGTTATTTTACCTTTTTTTACATCATTGGAGTTAAATTCTGAAAATTTTCTGAAAAAATAATTTTACTGGATTTCTTAGATATCAATGCAATTTTTGCTTAAGACTAATGCTTACTTAAATACTTCAAATGTAGGTTATTGATGTTCCGAAATTTGACACCTAAAGAGATGAAAAGTAATGAAACGGGATGAAGGGTGTTTTTAGTTAACCATCCACATATTTTTTAATAAATGGGCTATCATCACGGTTTCCACTTAAATGAGACAGCCATGCAATAGCCTTAATTGTCTGTGTAGGTTTATTTTCCACATTTGAACCGTAAGTGGGTGAAAACACATTGAATGTTTTACATAAATCCACGAGTGTTATCGAACCTGTCAAGGAATATGGTTGATTTTCGTTTTATGATGATCAACACGTAAATGCCAGTAAACAGGTTTAAGTAATTTTTAAAATCCGAACTCTTAGGGTTGTGAAGAAATTAAAAAAAGTAAATTAACAAATCGTTAATTACGCTTTGACTCAAAGGGTTATCGTGATGATTTTCACCTCAGTTGGATATTTATACTAATGTTTAACATGTGATAGAAAGATTTTGTGAAATTCGATCACTGAAGAGGTTAAAATATGTAAAATTGGTTGTCATTTCGGGCCACCCTGAAGTTTCCATTGGATGGATAAAAAAATTTTGTTCCTCCACTCGTTCATGGTCCGAAATATCTAAGCGAGTTAGAATGTACATAAAAACATCAAATGTTTTCATAGCATATTTTACGTGTACTTAACTACATAAAATGCCTTTCATCGGTGTGCAAAAGTATCGGGCCACTACTCGCCGCGGCTCTGCACTCCCGGTTCTTTTTTTCGTTTAGTCTAAAGTTGTTTAGCCTAAAATTTAAACCTAAGTTTGTATTGAAGAACAAAATATAGAAACAGTGTACAGCTATGCAGCTTGTGCTGACCCTATGTGAGGATTTTGGAACTATTCTAGAAACCAAGTATTTGATTTTGACTGTGCCACTAGAGTGCTGGGTATGTTACCTGCGCCTTTTAGAGGAGGAGCGTAGTTTAATTTAGAGAAAACAGATCGTGTACGTGTCACTGGCTCATTGTGTCAGGAATTCCCAGGTCTTGTGAAACTGGAGAATCTTTACCAATCACCTCCAACACAAGACTGTCAATTTCATCAAATTTGGTTTCAGGGCCTCCTCCTCCTTTTTTTTACGCTGGTCAACTTTGGCCTACAAAAGAGCAAACAGAACGAAAACTCATGTGTGTGTAGTCATTATGCCAGTATAAGTCACATTTATAAACGTAATTTCTCCCAGTTTCTAAATACTAGTTACAATTGTGCCTAATTGTAAGTAGTATTGGATTACCAATTTAGTAACCCTTTTTGTAATATAATTTAATGTGTATATTATGTTATAATTTATTGAATTTTATTATAATAAATTATTTTTCCCAGTTTCTAAATTAGTATATTTGTTAACTACTATTGAATTAGTGAGTTTATTAGACTTGTCACATTTCCTGTCGTAATAAACACAGTTCAATATTTCGAAATATAATGTGCATAACTATATATTTGTATAGTGTATGACAGCGTTAGCTATCCTATAAAAATTGTATTTACATTAATGTAAGTATGTTGAAATATGGTCTTACCATTGTCCGCTGTCGAAAATTTGTCCATGTTCTATCTCGGACATGGGTGAAATCTTTCTTTTATGAAACTAACCCGATTGACACAGCATAGCTGTAAAGTTCTTGCCATGCTTTGCAGAGTGTTTATTTTGTTACTTTAGGATTAAACTTTTCAAAAAATTCCTTTTTTAAATCTTACACTTTTCTAAGAAAAGTAATACGTTAAATTTTTTTCTCGTCACACTTGCTTTTTTGGATGTGGACATTTTAAAGTTATTTCTCCAATATAAACACCATTCACCATAGAACATAACCTTAAACACAAAGAAGTGCCACATATTTACTTATATTTTTTAGTGATCATTTTCTACTTATTCTATGAAACAGAATTTTCTGAACTACTAAAATAGATTTTATAACTTATAACTTCATTTTATGTCTTAGATTTTTTTAATCAAACAACTGATATTATGAGTTATTATTATGAGCAAACACCTTATATTATCAGCTTTTAACTTTCATAAAACAGGGCCCTGTAGTAATAATCTACACGTAAGAAATGAGTATTAATAATTTAAATGTTTGTTGGTAGAAAAATGTAACACAATAATTTGACTTCACCAAATCAAGCATCTGTAAGGTGTAATAATGCAAATGAAATTTATAAACCAGCTCAAAAAAAATTGCCTAGAATAGCAGTTTCATCTTTTGGAATAGATGATCTTTGGCAGACAGATTTAGTCGTAATGGATTCAGGCTATCTCAAAGGTATTTCAGAAACTAACAAAAGATTTAAAGTACATTTTGTTATTGATGTTTGTTCCAAATTTGTGTGGGCAATACCAATTAAAGATTAAACGGGTGAAAATGTTACATACACATTTAAAAGTATATTAAATTGTTGACATTCTAAGCATCTCTAAACAGATAATGGAAAAGAATTTTTTAATAAACTGTTTCAGAACTTTAATGAATGGTTACAATATAACACATTATTCAATGTACAGTGAACCCTCGATAACTTTGATTAAAAGGGGAAGAAGCTTTCAGAGTTAAAATTTTTACGTTTTATCATGGGGCGTCCGAGGAGGAGGGGTAATCAGTCATTAATCACAATAAATGCGAAGAAATCGGTACACTTTCATTTCTACGAACAAAAGAGAGGCAGAAATATATACTTCTTTATACGTCATTATTTTATCAAGTTACGGGAGGGGTAGTGGGAAAATTGTATTTGTAATGTTGAGGTCAATAAATACTGTCAAACAACCTGTGCAGGCAGATTATTTTGTATTTTTTAATTTTTTTAATGCTACTTCTGGCTGATCCTTTTTTTATCTCTGTGTTAGAAGCTGGCATCAAGGCACCCTTCTACCATATAAAAGTTCTCACCCCCTTCTCGTCTAGCTGGCGAAAGCTAATGTGCATGCGTACGTTTGTGTGTGTGAGAGAGATAGCAAATAATCGTTGGAGAAAAGCTAGACAGGAATGAACAAATGGATGTAGTCAAGGTCAACCATTTTAGTCTAAACACAACAGCAATACAACCACCACACGTGACCACATGCATCTCACAAGACGTTTGGATTGAAAAATAGCTTAACTTTTGCATGTCACAGTGTGGGCAGCCAGCTGCTAGCTTGATAGTTACACTCCCCTCCTACTAAGTTCCGAATAAACAAAAGTAGTTTTCCTCTTATACATGAGTAAATACGCTACGGTAACTAACAATCCTTCTGGGTCACTGTACAGAAATATGTGAACACATTTTATCACTACAGATTTTTAAAATTTCAGTTTATGCATGTAAACTGAATCATAAAACTTGTAATTTGCAGCTTTATTCTTACACAGATTGTCAGATTTAAAAGCAATAAAATTCTAATCATGTACTACAGAGTTAAATGGGAGTAAAAACTACCAAATGTAAGGCACAAAAATACTAAAACAAATCACTTATGACCATGAATTGCTACTTATAGGACAAGTGTCTAAATTATTGTATGTAACAAAAATTTGCTTAGTTTGTCAGCTGCTACTTGCAACTTTACACCTCACACCACTACTACCCCTCTTGCTCTCTACTGATGTACCATCTGTTTACAGTCTCCTCCAGATTTATATCATTCAACCATTTCAAACTTTTCCTATGAAAAAGGTTTTTTTAACCAGGGCCACTTTATTCGAACATGAGGCCAGGAGGCAATGTAAATCTAAGCTTCTCCCCTCCCTTTTTTAGTTTCAGTGATTATGTGCGCTTATAAGCCTTCGTAATTTCATACATGTTGCTGCACAATCATAGATCTGACTTCGGCAATGTATGTCAGTGACGTCTTTACACACATTCTACACTTAAAATACACTTCACAGAAATCATCAAGGTTAATGGGAACGTAATAATAGTGCATTTATATGAAATTATAATCGTTTAACTTATATTTTTTATTCAAATGTGAGGTTCTCTAGAATATGAGGCCTGGGGCAAATGCTCCTTTTTGTTGGGCTTCTCCCCTTCCTAATGGAGCCCTGGTTTTCCCTACATCACGCCGGGCTCCGTAGCGTAGTCGGTTAGGTGTCTGTTTATGGTGCAAGAGGCCCTGTGTTTGAATTATGCCTCTGGCATGGTGATTGCGTAGTTCTTTCCTCTCACTTCACCTTCTTCAACTCTGAAGACCTTGTTGTTAAAGGGCTATAAAACCATCTTACCACCTTTTCTACATCACAGTGCAAAGCAATGGCTTTTAATTTTTGTTTTTAATGTCCGGAACAATTAGTTTTGCAATCCTGAATTCATTGCACATAATATCAGAACAAAATAAATTTCTGTTTAGGGGCCATTGTTACCCGTACTCACAGTCTATTTCACAAGCACCACAGTGAATTGTTTATGATGCACGTGAGCACCTGGCTCGCATGACGAAGAGGGAGTAAAGTAAAGAAGTGAGGTTTGCCTGCTGAGTTGCATTTCCACGCTCACACCTCACTAGCATCATTTAACCACACAGAGGCTGTGTCTCAAATAGCCCAGAGAGCACTCTCTCGCACCCTCTTGACCCCTCTTGACGTCACAGAGTGTACTCTCTGCTGTCCCAAGTTCGAGGGAGAGTGGGCGAAAGGGAGAGTGAGCCAGAGCTCCCTCTCGCCCACTCTGCAGGAAGACATCTTTGTTTTCCTTCAAATTCAAACCATAGCCTAAAAGTGGAACTGTAAAACGTGGAAAACATTTACTGTGAGTTTTCTGCACTCATTTATTTTCTCAGCTTTCCTTTTATCACGCTAGGTTGCAGTGCTTTGAGGGTGCATCCGAGGGTGGCTGTCTCAATTTAATTGAAGAGTGAACGAGAGTGGGCGAGAGTGAGAGTGTGGAGTGAGAGTGAACACACTATTATTTGAGACCTGGCCAGAACTTGGCAGATATTTTACAGTGGGATTATTAACTGCTAAGTAGTGATGAACGGCTACGTTATAAAGTTTAATACTGATATAAAATATAATGTAATAGATTAAAATGAGACAATTTTCGTATGTATTTTAACAAAAAATAATTTAATTGAAATAATTTTTGTTTTTTGAAATTCTGTCAGCTATCCAAAATCTGGGACATTGAGGTTCGGGTTAGCAAGGGTTCACGATGTAGCAAAATAAAAGCTAGTGTTGTGAGATTTAATAGAACTTTGAATAAGAAAATGAGGAAAAGGTTCACTGTAGAAGGAAGCTACAAATGCATAGATATATTACCAAAATCGAGAAGTGATTACAATAACACCATTCATAGAACAATCAAAATGAAACCAGTTGCTGTAAAAAAGAGAATGAAACCTCTATTTTATTCAATACATGTAGTCAAAATAGAAAAATTACTTAACAAAAATTTGCTATTGGAGATAAAGTTCATATTAGTAAAGTTAAAAAATTGTTTGAAAAACAATATACTCAAAATTGGTTGACTGAAATATTTGAAATATCTTAAGTATTACACACACACCCAGCCACATACAAAATTAAAGATCTGCAAATTGAGCTAATTGAAGATATGTTTTATGAACTGGAGCTTCTTAAAACTAACTATGATAAAAATTATTTGGAGGGAAAATTTTTGTGAAAAAAAAAAAAAAAAAAAAGAGATAAAGTGTTAGTAAAATGTGCATGTTTTGATAGTAGTCATAATTCATGTATTAATAATTGTTTTATAAAAACTTTTTTTTTTAAGTGGGCGAAGTAATAATTGAGAGCTGCTAACATCAAGATGTTTCCACCAACTGATCACACTAAAAATAATTCAAATGAATACGACAAGAGGATAGATTTTGATATACCAATTGGTGATGCATGTTCACATCCAAATGAAGCTTATGTAGATGAATAATTTAGACAGGGGCACAGAGACCAAAACAATATTTATATCAAAGATTCTACCACAAAATAAATAAGTAGCAACAGAAGCGATAAGACGTAATTTTTATCATACTCATTTTCTCTTTGGATTGCAATGGCATCAGAGTTCGCAGAAGTTTTGTTAGACTGAAGTTTAGTAGGATCTATTTTATTGTCTATACGGAATTTGATACTTAAGTAAAATTACATTTACGATTTCTAAACATGTAAATGATATACTAACAAATTGCAGTATTTCTTGAAATATAAGTGGTTGTTTGAAACAATGTCTCAAATTCCGTATGGTTTTGTTTGCTTTCGTCTACACCCCGAGAGCTGGTACAATAACAGTGGTTAAATAGCTCCACAATGTCGCTTCTAATAAGTTAGTTATTACGTGTTGTTGAGCCTGGAATTGTATTGTTTACCACTTTTAAATATTAAGTTTTTGTACAAACTAATTACATTATTTCGAACACTACAGGAGGTTATATAAACCAATGTGTCTAATCTATGTGGTATTGTTTATATTCATGTACGCCCCGAGAGCTGGTACGGTAACAACAGTGAAAATGCTTCCTTTGTTGCTTCTGTTAGCATTACATATTCTGTGATTCTACTATCAATCTTTGCGATAATTTTTTTTCCGTTCCAGTTTCCAAAATAGACATTTCTAAGCATGGTAACATTAAAGTATTGATAACCCTGGAATAACTTAATCTATGGAGCATGCATTGCTAACATCGACATCAGAATTATCAGATTTGCAGTTAGCTATAGTAGAAAAGGGTCGTGGAGTGGAAAAAATTATATATTTTTTGAGTAGATAAACACAATGAAATCATCCATCCATTAAAATATTTATTTGGAGATTGTAATGACATTTATTGGAAAGGTTGTTATAAAATTACATTCATACATTTTATTAATGTTGATAATCCTGTTTACAGACAACCTAAATTTAAAGCTGATGAATCTGTGCAGAAGTGTTCTAGCTGCTGGTAAAATTATTAATGAAAAATTGTTAATAATGTGGCCAGTTGTTGAAAACAAAGCTAATTATGGAGATGAAATTAAAGCTAAACTTTACAAAAATCCGAAAATTCCATTTAGTTTTAATTATTAGCAATGTACTGAAAGAACTGTACCAACTGGCACAAATTCATTTCAGTTTGATATAAAAGATCAGTTTAATTTGATTCAATACGATATGCTAAATTATTTAATTGTTGGCTTTCAACTTAACTCTTTTAAGCACAGAGATTTATTATATTTGATGACCACTCATGCACATACGTAAATTCAAACCAAAACATTTCCGGTTTATATGAAACAATGTTTGTTCATGCAACAAGGAAACATTCACAAGCCATAATTAACAGTAATTTATCAAAAGTAATCAATAGTGAAAGATAATTGGTGGTTAATACTAGTAACCACTGTGCATAAGTGTTGATTGAGCATGGTGGTTAGCACTAGTAACCACAACTGTGATAATATTAGTTCAGCACATAAAATTATTGTTTTCTAGCATAAAAATACACTCTTTTGTCATAACTCAGGTTATAAGAACACCTACTGAGTTTATTCAGTTCTTGTGATAGTCTTGAAAACAGTTTTTGCCTTTTCGCAAACACAGTGGAACTCTGCATACGGAACACATCCAAATGGTTCGTACTGGCTTCTTTTTTGTACTGCATTTGGCACATCTCTTTGAAGTGGAACGTTCTGGCTGGTGTTCTGATGACTGCAGTCTGATATTCTTGCTCACGTGTGGCTTGTGACTCTTGACTTCAATGCTTCGCTTTTGCCCACTGTCCCTTTTCGGCTGTGTGAGTATTGTTGTCAGCAGTCCTGTATACACAGCTCGCCGAAAATCCTTGTTTGACATCTTTTCTTGAGCCAGTTGTTTGTGGATAACGTAAGCATTGGTGACAGCTGCATCTACAAAATGGAAAAAGAGCCGCATGTACCATTTTTTGCTCTTCCTGTCAACTTGGTAGTCATTTTTGAGGCGATCAAAGTTGTCTACGTAATTCATATTAGCATTGTAGTCATTCAAAATCTTTGGACAAGGGATCTCTGATACTGACCCATCTTTTTCCTTCCGTTTTACAGCT
>PNEQ01101486.1:0-13471 GCA_003012365.1 Medauroidea extradentata | reverse complement strand
CAAATAAGTGGAGGACACAGGGGGAGAGAGAGGAGGATTTCAGACCATCAGTAATGGTAAGAGGACTGGGGTGGGGCACACTGCAGGAGAGGAGAGTGGAGCGGCTGGTAAGGACTTTTAAGTTGGTGAGGGGGGTAGGTGGGTGTTCACAACTGGGTGACAAGATACAGAGAGGTTTATTCAGGGGAAGGGGTGATCATGAGTGGAAGATACAGAGGGTGGGGAAGAGGACAGAGAGAGCAAAAAACACTATGATGGTGAGAATGGTAAAGGATTGGAATGAGTTGGCGAGGGATGTGGTTAAGGTGACGGGAGCGAGGGAGTTTAGGAAAAGGTTGATGGGGTCGGAAAATTGAGAAGAGGTAGGCTAAGTAAATCATTGCCGCAGGGTTTATTTATTTATTTATTTGCATTCCGTGGATCTCGCGTAAGCCAGTATAGCTTTGGGGATATGGTACGTGTATGTTTTGAATACAATTCACATAATATTTTAATATTTACATGAATCATGGATACATGGAAAGCATAATTTTTACATTAATCACAAGGAAATATTACAAAATAAAAAACAGTACATGACACACCAACAAGTTATGAATAAAAGTAAACATAATATTTACATCAGCATGTTTACAGCATATCTAGGTGTGTATCCACTCAAGGGAGAGTAGAAGCAATAGGATATATTACATTTATACAAGAGTACAATGAGATTATTGAACATGCAACAAAAACAACAGCCATCTTTATTTCTATGTACATCATAAATATAATCAGGCCATGCTGCAGGTCGTTCAACACACCCACATACCGAACTGTAGCGTATGAGGTCCCAATTGCAAGAAGGGGAGAAAATAAATATTAATATATTTTTATATGAACCTAAAACTTTACCACTGTTCACAACATTCTAATAACAACCTAGAGATACTTTGTACTCACAAAGCGGATATTATTTTAATGTGTTGTGTTTCAAATACAATGTATTTGGTGCAGGTAACCTTTTTCCAACTGTAATGGTTTCCGTACTCATATTTTGGAAAAGAGAGAGAGAGAGAGAGAGCATGTATTAACCAGCTAACGGGCTCGCAGGTAGCCGAGGCTCATCACTGAGGGTTATCATTCCGCCATCTTTTGACAGAGGGTGAACAACATCCGGTGTGACCGAGCTACTCTCGTTCAAAGAAGTTTTGAAATAACTGCGCGTTTCAAGATCAAACATAATCCAGTCTATCGTCAAGCGTATGGTGGTACTACTATATTACGCCTGTTATAGTTATAATGCATACATATGTTGGTTATTAAAACATTTATCTTCTCATTTATTAATTGAAATCTACCTGTACCAAAATGAATTCAAAACTTACGTGCTTTTACAAATACGAGATTGAAAATAAATAACGGAGTCCATGTCTAATAATGTGAAAACATAATATAATTTACAGTAAAGTTAAATGCATGATTACAGTAACGTGTTTAATCATTTATTCACCATAGTATCCCATAGTTGTATTTATTGTTTTAGCTTTCGTACACAGTTTTCGATACTGACGTAAATGAAAGTCAATAATTTCGAAAGACCTCTTCTTTTCAATCTTATACACACGCGTAAACATACACGATACTATAGTTCATTCTCCGAGATGTGAGAGTTGTAGTTTGTAAACAAGAGTGCGTGATAGTAGTAGTCACATAAATTTATGAATTTTATTTTTTAAAAATTTTGGTTTTGCATATACGTAAATTTTTGCATATCTACATAACAACGATTTAGGACTTTGTGTTGGGAATATTTTTAAAAAATCATAAACTATGTACGAGTGTTTATTAGTCGCTACTTCACAAGAATATGTAAAGTGTTCTGTTGTATTCTCATGTTCGTCATCATTAGTTTTAATAATTTTTTTCTTTGTTTTTGACAATTCTATGTATACGTAATTTTATTTTGTGCGTCGGTAAAAAAATGGTTGAGTGTAAGAGAAGGCTACATGCTGTAACCTCACCATTTGAAAAATAAGTAAATAAGTAAATAAATAAACAGTAGTATAAGCAGTAAGGGTTGTACGAGCTACTAACCAGCGCGCGCTGCTTCAGTGTGACGAGAATTAAAATTGTAGTCTTTTAATCAGACAGAAACGTCAGCTGTAAATGTGTTTCACTATTACAGCCGAACATACTCCCAACTAGGGCTGTTATGTACTGATTATTCACTTATCGATCGTAGATCGTCACACATACACTGGCATTTTCAGTATAGTAATTATATCTACAACACGTGCAACATGAATGACTGTGGAATAAATGTAAAAAAAAAAATTATGGTACATAACACTGTCAGTTGCACAATACCGATAGTTTGATAATAACGAGGGCTTTGAGGGCTTTTATAGTGTTAATGGACGTATATTACTTAAATACATAGATCTGTATCGTTATGCACCAAACATCGAAAATGTCAATGTTGAGAATTATCAATATATCTAAATATGTAACAGCCCTACTGTTACGATTTGGTTTTACTTACTCCTCCCCTTTTCAGTTAACGAGGATTTTTTATTTGTATGTTTAATCTGGTTGACATACGTTTGTCGTTTCACATGTTATTGTTAACGTTCATGAACAGTTACAATATGCGTGTCAGTATTAGTGTGAATTATTTTACTTTTCTTCCATAGCACATTGGTACGACATTGTCGTCTAGCTGAGAAATAAGGTTTTATGCCCGGAATTCTGAAATGTGTATCGTGCTGAACGATGTCGCTGTTCAAAGAGATTTATCGGGGTTCTTCGTTCCTATCTCATTCACACTCAAATGTTCTCACGAATTTATATGTACATACTCGCCTAAATACCACCAAATCGTGCATGGTATTCTACGCTCAATTCCTGTCTGCCACTACACGTGGTGAGCATACCGGATACCCCTGATTGCAAGCTGCAATCACGTGAGCACTGCGTGTTTTCATTAACAGACTTTACCTTCAATCACGTTCATGTGCTTCGTGCGCTCTCACTTCAACGCGAATAGACAGTAGCAGAGTGGAGATTCCACTATATATATTTTTTAGGGTAAGGATATAAAACTCTGACAGATTTAATGACAAGAACACAAGGGGCAGGAGTTCAGCATGCAAATATCTAAGTAAAAAATGCTCGATGAACTTCCTTCAAATGTCAACTTGTTCCAATGAGGTTGGTGCTTTAAACTGAATATATGTCGGATGGAGTTCTCCTCACAAACACAAACAGTTTAACAGCAGCCAAACAGACCTCAGTACACAATGATGTTGCCACTTACAGATGACCTGAATTTGTTAACATGCACACAAAAATGAAAATGTAAAGGTTGATCACTGAAACCTTACATGCATTTGTTTGCCTTGCTAAAATGACCCTGCGAACTCTACACCAACTTTCAGAAAACTAAATACCGGACATCTTACAGCAGGAAGATCTCCCGTGAGAGGTGTATGGACTTAGGCTGACCATCTGAAACATTGAACACATTGATACACACAACACCGAATAATCTTAAAGGACCTTATATTTATATACAGAATTGCCTTTGGATGAGAAAATGTACTGCAGGAGATCCAACGTGCACAGGTACTCCTCGAAGGTACTCCTCATGACAATATATTACAACGAACAGTGACAGATGACGATTTTCTGGAAGAAGTATGAGGTGTTTTATCTCTTTATTTAAAGTCGAATTCTGATGACACCCAGAGTATCGAGAAATGGACGTAAGTTCCATAAATTCTTGTAGCACTGATTCCTAGCGAGTAACATTAAGTCCTCTGAGAAAATGTCATGTTGAACAATCTGAATCAAAAACATTAATGACACCTTTAATTCTTCAGCATGCAATCTCTTCAATTACCAGTTAAAAAGTTTCATAAATGCTGCTTTAGCTCTAAGCTAAAGTTCTTATTCATTTGAGTTTGATAATGACGAAAAGCCTTTTAGTAACACTAACAAAGTACCATTGCATTCTTGAATTGCTAGAATTTTGTATCTGACAGATCAAGTGTTTGGATCATATTCACAGGCCATCCTTTAGAGCTAGTTAACCTATCAGTGCCACAGAATCTGGCTGCACTACTCCCCAATATGTCAGAAAGTTCACAACACGATAATAGGTTTGTTAGATAACAAAATGATGAGACAAAGCACCAAGATTTGGGTGGCAAAAAGTAACTCAATCTCAGTGGCTCGATCTACGACATATGGTTTAAACCTGAGTGGTGGTGATCTCAGTCAGGACAGAAAAGTCAATGATTCTGACCACATGTAGACGACCAATGGATAAACCCTACAACTGAACATCTTGCTCACCTATTCCATAATCTTTCTTGGTAAGATTGAGGCACCTGACAACTCAAACCTCGGAACTGAGTGTGATTTCAGCAAAGCAGCATTGGACTTAGATTAGGCCAAGAAAATTGAGACGACACCTATTTTATAGACAGTGTGAACGTAAACCACAGCAGCATATACCTTTGCAGAGGCATCGAAAAATTCATGAACCTAACTCTCTCTGTGTTATCCCCGTCAATGTGGTGTAAAATTTCCCACCTTAGCTATAGCTCCGTGTGTCCTTTGAAATGTTGCCACTGTTGACCAATATCTATGGGAACCAGTTTACCCCATTCTAACCAACGGTAAATGTGAGAGAGATACACCAGCCTGTATGATTCGCAAACTTTTCACCAGATTCATAGTCTATCAGTGTGTGTTCCCACCAGTTGGTACTTAATAAGTCAAGGCAACGTTAAGGGGGCCGCCTACCCCATTATTCAAATGTGTCGCCATGTGTTCGTAATCAGACTTTTCTTACGAACCAATTCCATGCGTGCCCGTTGTTCTAACGAACGAAAAAACACACTTCAGACAAGGTCGGAACCTCATTGTTAAGAAACCATGCTAATTAAAAACAATATTTCAAAGTCCTCCAACATAGTTAACAACGGCCTTTTCAAACTGCCGTACTTCAAAATGCACTAACCGGATGTATGTGAAACTCGGATTGCGACCTGCATTTAACTTTGATACAGCCTTTCCATCAGTAAAATTATATGGTCACTGCTTGATGTTCGATAGTAAAAACGGTTCGGTGGAAAGCTTGCACGCTAGTTCAGCGCTTGTCTCATTGAGGTGATGCGGCATTTATGTGCGCTTCAAGGTAGACCTTATGTCTCCGACATTTCTGAGCCTCTAGCACGCAGGTAGGCAGCGCTCTTAAGAGCAAGTTCTGCGTTGATTTGTTAACATCGCTCCAAAAAAAGATATGAAAAATTGTTGTGTATGATATTATGATATTGTGTGCATACTGGACGTATTTTTCGTCCACAACAAAGTTAAATTCTATGTTTGGAAAATATGAGGTTAAATTATTTTCTCTCTGGTGATCTTATCTTCTGTCACAGCCATATTTCTGTAGGCACATAATTTAAACTCACATGGGGTATTTCACCAACACAAAAGGACATATGTCCCAGTCGAGTATGGGAGAGACACCTGGAACATGCTAGGCTATTTTGTAATTTGCAATGGGTAATCAATAGAGGTATGCAAAGTTCGCTTTGTATTTTTACCAACAGTCTAGACTCCCTGCCCCATACAGACCCGACAGCGGTGGCGTAACGCGTAAAATCTGATAATTTAGCCACTGACATGCATCTTGAAGACGACTATTTGATGTCGTTGTTGCTGTTATATCGAATGCGGAAACGAAGCTTGTGGATACATCCACACTACACCTTATGTCCAAAATTAAAAGAGGATAAAAATATATTTTATAATTTCACTAGGATGTCGAAAGGCCCCCTTCAACGTATTTTTAGTGACATAAAATATGAATTAGGTAAACAAAACACCGTCATGAGGCAGAGTATTCCGCCATAAGAACGACTAGTGACAGCTAGTTTGTTTTTCGCGAAAAGAATTTTGCCGCCTTTTGTTTCCATGCCTTACGTGCACATGTGCAGTTATGCATTGTGGTCAGTGATTGGAAAGTTTAACTGTCGCGAGCCTTGGGATTCTACCGGCACATCACAGACGTGTGGTGTTGCAGGAAAGTTATTGTAATTGGCTCAGTCAAATGAGATACGGCTCTTCACACAGACACGCTGCCAATAACCATGAATAAGAATTGCAGATGTGCATGTAAGCAAAGTGTGACTATTGTATTTAGGCGGGCTAAATGGAATGAAATATGTGCGTGTAGATGTATGTGTGGGTTATGTACGCTACAATAGGGCCTATAGAGTCTAGTAGTATAATATTTGTGATGATATATGACAAACACAACTAGTACGTGAACAACGATTAAGTAATGAAACTTATGGTACAAATAATGTTAGGGAAGGTCACTAAAAAAACTCAAAACAGACTCATTATCCGTGCTGAAATGTTACATGTATGAGACTGCAGACTCTGTGGGTGACGCAACTTGCATTTGTGGATGTGGAGATTGTGGTGATGGCAGTCGTCGTGACTCTTGTTGCTGGTTTGGACATTGTGTTTGACTACTTCGTACCACGTTTGAATGATTCGAGGTGGAAGGTAGATTTAATGCGATGAGTGGTTGTGGTAGTAGTTGGCTGTAATGTTGGTAAAGATAGATGTCTCTCAGGAATGTGATGATGTTGATCTAGTACATATGACTGTGAGACAGCTTAAACAGACGTATTTGAAAATGCCGCGTATTTGTTTACTATTTGCATTCTCCCAACCCTTTAGGAAATTTTTTTATGCTCAGGAATTTTTCTCATTATCGGAATAAGAGATAACATAAAATGACGATCATCATCCTCATAACTGCCCCTGCGAACGAACAAGAATGCCCATGCATGTGTTTTGTATTCTCGACAGGTACCTGACGGTGAAAACACAAGGCAATGCGTTTGTTTGCCATACACGAAATATTTCCGGTTAGTAAAGCTCGTAACGTTTGTGAGTTAGATGACGACACACATGTTTGAGTTTAAGAAATGTAGTTTAATATATTTGTTTTACTGTGTTGCGTCCATCTGAGTTAACGGGTGCAAAGCGAATACAGATGTTAGATTGTGTTTGTACTTAACAATATTTATATTACCTTAAATAACGTATTCATTTTCATCATTATAGAAACACATACTTTGATACATAACAATGACAACATTACCACTGACTTTACAGTACTTCACATGCTTCTAGCTGTTTCGTTTGCATGCAAAAAGTAGCCTTCCAACCCAACATTATTGTAATTATGTAATTTAGTAATACACATTTCAGACACTCTGATTCTGGAAAACATTCACCTGTCCCGAAAGAAAAAAAATATAGAAGTTTTCTTTTTTCCGCAGGTACTTGACAAGTGGTTGTCCATTTGCAGACCTGCAGTATGCATTTCGTATAGGAAAATCAACAGCTAGTCACATTGTGAAGGATATTTGTTAGGTAATTTGGAAATGAATTAGCAGTACAGCAATACCAACATTCACAGAAGAAAGATGGTTTTCGTTGTTTTACAACTACACGTGTTACTTCTCAATTGTCATGTTAGCTGTGTGTGACGTATACTATACCTTTATCTACATTGACGTTGGAGCATTTGGGAAATTCGGTAATTCTGATAAATTGGAGAATTCTTAACTGTATGATAAGCTGCAGAATGGTTTACTGAACATTCCACAAGCAACGCCCCTGGACGATTCAACCTTACGGTGACGAGGCTTTTGCATTATTCGAACATGTTTTAAGACATTTGACCGAAAAGAAAGAAAAAATATTTAACTACATCTAGAGCCAGAAGCCACATCGAGTGTTCATTTGCTATATTAGTGAATAAGTGGAGAATCTTTCACACGCCTCTGAATGTTGACATTGCTCTGGCTGAGGAAATTGTTGAAGTCACTTGTGTTCTACACAACTTTGTGATGCAACGTGATGGGTTTCATGACGACAGCTGTACCATTACATCTCCACTTCCAGATATTGATGATGTAGCAAGCAAAAGAAATAAAACAGGACTCACAACAAGATATTTATTTGCAGACTACTTGTTGCTGTCGCACCGTTGCCTTGGAAGGATGACGTTGTAAACGGAACCAAATAAACATGTGTTGAGTGTTTGTGTAAGATCGTCGGCTCTTTGACGCCCTACTTTATATTACATTTTGCTGTAGTCTGTACACACGGCAAATAGTGCCTTTCAATTTAAATTAAATGTTTTCTTACTTCTGACAGGTGATATGATAGTCTATCATTCTAATGGGTAATAAAGTGTAAACTATTGAGAAGAAACATTTATGAACCCTGATAATTTGCTGTTTGTAAAAATGGGGTATGCCTTAACAGTAATAACAGTTTTATTTATCTTCAAAAGCGTACTCTCTGGCTACATATGTTTGAATATAATGAGACACGTAAACTCATCCTCTGTCTGCATATTCTTTGCACCTCATGTCCCATATTGCTGGTCTTATTTCTGCTACATCAATCATCCTACCTGAGTCAACATTCTCCAAGATTCTGAAAACAATTCAATTACACATGTATATCATTTGAACGCACACATTGTCTTATGCGGTGGTATGTTGAGATGCTTCATTATAAAGTCTATGTTGACCGTCATTGTTCAGTACATCTTACGGCTACTAATGTAAGCCTACCACAAAAGAGCTTTCTACTTTATTATGTATTGTGGCTTCGTTTAGGCCCGTAATTATAAACGTCTTTCGAAGTACAACCAATCTCCCTCCACCATAATCTGGAGTTTTGCACATTATAGACCTCTTTTAGAGAGCGGCGGATAGCCGGCGAACAACCATTCGCCACCAAGTTTCCACTTTTTGGGAAATTGCAGGTGAATGACGGCCAGACCTCATTCGGCGAATCACCAGCCGTTCTGTAGGGACCAGTTATGAAAAATGGTGAGGAATTTTAACGAATTCATGCGGCTCATGGATGAAGTTGTCAACTATTATGAATAAATAGATGACCAAAGACATGCGCGACTACCCAAAATATATATTAGGCACATGGAAGATCCCTTGTCAACTGCAGTTCATCTCTGCATGATACATCGCAAACATTACATTTTGCAGTGATTTTCTTCCACATTTCCTTTTGTTGTAGTTGGACACGGAGTCAGTTTTCTTATTTGTAGTTATGTTTTTGTATTTTTTATCAGGTCAAAAAATTGCTTTTTCTTTAGGAGTGTATCTCACTGTCGAATTTTTACCTTCCATACTCAAACTTTTCCGCGGCTTCCTTCAATCACTTCGAATATCTCACGTGTGTCCCACTACAAAGACAGCAAAATTGTTTACAGACAAGGAAAACAAAATCGAAACGATTTTATTTTTAACGTTAGGTGTGTTCATAAAATTGGTCTTTGAGCACTTGAGTCTATGTTCGCTGCTAAATATGAGGCTGTGTTGCCAAATTTTATGAAGGAGAACCATCCAACTCTCTTTCAGCCGGCGATCTCCTGGCGATCCATCGGCAGACAACTATAGTGTAGGAAGGGTGGAAGACCGCCAGCGAACTGCTGCGCGAATAAAGGCCAGGGGCTTCCCAGCAAGCCTTCGGAGGACGTTTATAACTACGGCCCTTAGAGACCAGATTAACATTACAATTTTGAAGCATACGGTGCGCCGCAGAGAGTCGTGCCATTCGTGTGTCGAGAAGAAACGACCCATCGACTCGGTGCGCGCCGCTTGACAGACGTTGTGTGTTGCTCCATTTTAAAGCAAGCAACTAAGGGCCGTAGTTTTCAACATACGAATTTAGGCAAAACGACTTTAGGCTAAATGACTTTAGGCGAAATGACTTTTAGGCGTAATAACTTTAGACAAAACTTTTTTAGGCGAAATAATTTTAGGTGAAACGCCTTTAGGCTGGTTGACTTTAGGCCAAAAGACTTTAGGTAAAAGGAAAGTACCAAAATGTTTAGGCGAAACGACTTTAGGCAAATTTAATTTAGGCAAAACGACTTTAGGCTAAATTTTGTGCAAGTTAAGAGAGAGGCTGGAACTTTAAGTGAACAAGTTTAAGCAAAACGATTTTATGCAAAATTACTGAAGGCGAAACGACTTCGACGTGAGTAAAGCGAAAGTATTAAATCTAAATCAAACTGATTTTAGGCCAAACGACTTTAGGCTAAACAACTTGAAGAGAAACGATTTTAAGGCAAAACAATTTTAAGCAAAACGAATTTAGGCGAAACAATTTTAGGCAAATCGATTTTAGGCAAAAATACTTTAGGCGAAACGAAGTAGATAAAATGGACGGTGTTATGTATCAACCAGCTATGAGCCAATTATTAGTTATAAATAAAAATGGTTTTAAAGGTTCTCAACTTCGAACAATTCTTACGAGAAGTAGGGATATTTTAGTCTTATAATGGAAATATTCGGAACACGTTACACAACCAAAATACTTTTAAGACAGTTTTAAAACTGAAAACGTTTTCACCTGTATTACTTAACACTATCGATTGGCGCATAGCTGGTTTATGCATAACGCCGTCCAAATGTGTTTAGGGAAAACGTTTGTTAGGCAAAACGACGCCCCCCCCCCCCCAGTCATTTCACAGATACATAGCACTGCATTCAAGACTCGTCCTGCCTTGCACATGTGTGGCGACGAGGGCGGTATGTTCTAGGTTTTGCTGGCCTTGGGCTGGCGTCAAATGAAACAGTGAAACAAAGCAGATTAACCATGTATTATATCTAGCTACATGTGTTTTGACAGGAGGTATTACAAGCTAACCACCGTAACTAATGTTATTTATTATAATTGGTTTCCGCAACATTTCTGTGACAGCTTAGCTGAAGCCTGTTGAATCTCCTTAAAAAACCTAACAGGTCAATGAGCAATGGTTTGTAAATTATGGAGCCTTAAATTACTTTATAAATGATTGCAAGTAATAAGTTACACGCAATGTAAACAACTTTCACATTCCCTATTATAATAACAACATGCAACAGATTAAGTAAGGTCATACAGGATGTTTCAAAAAGGTACGGCCAAACTTTCAAGAAACATTCCACACACACACAAAGAAATAAAATATATGATATGGACATATGTCCGGAAACGCTTAATTAACATGGTAGAGCTAACTCCTCACATCTCGTCATCGTAAAAAACATTTCGTACATACACTGTTCCAATTGCCCAATGGAATGGTTTGTTAGAATGTACGTTACTTCCTAGGAGGAATGAAAAGACTGGTCAGGTTGTGTAAGGTTTACAACTGTGCAACTGCTAAAACAACTACCAAACCTAACATCATATCTGATTTACACATGAGGTTCAATAGGTACTACTTGCAACCCTTGCAGGCTAAAATAATTAATATATGTATATGAACTTGTTCACTGTATGTACTACTGATATTTTTTTACATTTCATGAGAACACCCAAAGAATAAACTTGATCCATAAATTTAACCTCGTTCACTCTAATATGCAATAAACGATTAAATAAAACTAATCATGATATCAATATGCTACAACAAACGTCATGCTTTAAATGTTCTCTTTGTTTCACATATGGTATTTATTTAGTAGTCGTTCCATTGAGCCCTTAACAGGGGCCAAGGACATAGTGCTATAGAGCATGTCAAAGTTCTTATCTATAGGCCTGTACACTAGGCCATACTTTTAGTAGCATTATTACACATACAGCATAACCAAACTTTCTATCTATACAGAAACATTGAATCAAAAGTTACACATATAAGCATGCACATACTTTTGTAAATAAAAACAACTAGTCATGAATCAAAAGTAGGCGTAACACTTATACACACTCCCGAATAAAATAAATACCTCTTATATGAGAATATATCACGATTTAAGTACATGGTTCAGCAACACAACAGGCAATGCATGCTATTCACAGTATGTTTTTGCTCAGCTCTTTAAACCAAACTCACCTGCGAAATATTTTTCTTTAATGATACTTTCATTCGCCGCCACTGTTCTTTGAACCGCTGTGCAGGCCTATCGCCTCCTAAATTTGCATTGAACTCTGCTGCTATATCCTTCCACTCCTCTTGCTTTTTGCAGGTTGCATCCCCGTCAACACGCTTGTTCTTCCTTGTACATAGTTCGCCTTGAATTAAATCACACAGATAATTTTTTTTTCTTCGCTGCACCAGTTATCAGATCGTATATGCTGTTTTCCCTTGCTCTCCATTATTTTCACTTACTATATAAGTTCAATAAATTCTTTTAAGCTTATCACGCACTTGGCAAACCTAACAATGTAACCTCTAACAATAAAACGCCACGTGCTACAACAAAGATTACATGAGACCAAAGGCGTTATACAATAACGCCTGACTAATTACCATGGCAAAGTGCGAATATGCGATGTTACCAAATCCAATTTTAACTTTAAACCATGACTAATTAGTCACGGATAGTCATAGACTAAAGCTGGACGAATAACGCTTCTGAAGAAGCAATGTTAGTAACCGATAATCACATGTCCCAAGCAGCAAGAACATATTTTAAAAATATTTTTGTAATATTAATTTGTTGCACCTAATATATTTATGAAATATCTTTAAAATGTTTCCTGAAAAACTTTCCTGAAAAAACATGTCTAATATGTTATTATATGTAACATTATTTATAAAACTCTTTTCAGACATTTCTTATAGGTATATAAAATAGATCGCAGGCTTTCGCAGCCGTCGTCTGCATTTTCTTGGCTTGTGGGTGTGAGCCGCGTCTGAAGATTGTCTTGCGACGTTTCGGCAGTCGTTGCAGCAGCCATCATGAGGTAGTCGGAGTCGGAGACCAACTGGCAGATGCTTCTTTTTTATTATTTTTTATTTGGTGTATCCTGGGGGCTTATTCTGAGTTTCGTGGTTACGAAGCAATAGTCGGTATGAAGCAACTGTGCCGCGGCCTACTGAAAAAGTCGCTTCCCTTCCAGTCCACAAAATCCGTATTCAGAGTTTTAGTCGGTACGAGGGCCAGCGTGTTCGGGTATCTTCGGCTTTAACGACTTTTTCAAGCAGCGTGCCAAGATGGCGGGCACTGCAACATTCAGGTGTATATGACAGTTTTTCTTAATTTTAGGAGTTTTCATGAACTTATGCAAGTGTCAAATAATAGATAATATTAATGTTGATACCTTAAAAACATTTCCTCAGCTCAAACGTGTAATAACACGCAATTAAACGTTTTCCGTTTAAACACCGAAGCATTCTTCTCATATTTTCTTTTTGGAGCCTCTTTAGTCGTGTAGCGGTAGCTTTGAATACTGGGTAGAAGTCGCGAAAGGATAGGAGAAACTCTACGCGTTTGAGGAGAAGCTTGGATAATCCACCGCTGCAGTGCGCTGCTGTAATGCCTTGCATCGTCTTAGTTGGTAAATCGCACGCTAGAGCGCTGCACAGTCACCCACCGTCATTCATGACGTTCGCACCCCATGCAGCAGTGAACAAACCGGTTTTTAC
>PNEQ01101485.1:0-13483 GCA_003012365.1 Medauroidea extradentata | reverse complement strand
TTTGATAGCGTGATCCCCCCTGACGGGAATAGCACTGGGGTGCTAAAACAAGAGAGTTGTGTTTGTTGTCAATTACTGAGAGTTTCCGTCAAGGGGGCACTTTCCTACCAATGGATGGTCGTTTTCTGGGTCCGAGGCACATATTACGTCCACTCGACATCGCGGGGGCGGCGTCTAGGCGCCGCTACCTCGTCGCGCACGTGGGCGGGTGTGTTCCAATATGCGCAAGCCGCTGGGCTTGATGCGCACGACGGGCTCAGATCAGGGGAGGTCAGGGACGACCCGCGTCAATTATTCAGAATGTTCATCATAATTTTTATTTCGATTTGCAAGCAAATGAATCGCCAAAAAAATGTGTTGAAGACTCAGATCAATCTCCTTGGTTACATTTCCTTAAAAAATTTTTAACGAACCCACTTAGTAAATTATAAGAAAATATTTTATGTTAGTGGTGTTAATTTTTATTTTATTGTGCAAAGAAATAATTGTCTCCACTGAAGGCGACATTGTCTAAAAAAAAAGTTAAATAGTATTTATTTGAGAAGTATTTAATGACTATAATGTACTTTTAATCTGCAAATCTTCTGTGTTAGTGTTCCATTTATATTACCTTTTGAACAAAAAAAAAAAAAAAAAGACAGAATCAACTAAGTGGTACGTAAACTTGAGAGAAAATGTTTAGTTACATTATTTCTTTACGTTAGTGTTTAGTGAATTGATTTCAGTACATTGTTTAAGTGATTATATATATATTTTTTTCAATTGCAAGCAAATTAGTCATTTCAAGTTGATGATTAAGACTCAGATAAATCTCTTTACTTGAAGTTTATTTAAGGAGTAAATTAGTGCATGTGTATTCTTACAGTTATATTATTCATTATTCATTTCTTTGAAATAGTAATCACTTGAAAGGTGACTCAGATGTATGTTTTTGGTTGCATTTACATAAGAAAGTACCAAAAAAATTTAAGTTGCGGAATGTCTATTCTACAGTTATTTACTGTTGGTTTGCTAGTACCCAAATAGCAAAGTCAGCTTGTTTCAAGCTTGAATCAAGCTTGCCACAACAAACGATTAAGCTTGACTCAAGCTTGCCTCGGCAAGTCGGTCAGTGGGAATCAAGTTTGAATCAAGCTAGCTAGTCTCCACTCAGCAAGCTTGAATCAAGCTTTCCCTGAAAACCTTGATTGAAACTTGCCCAGGCAAGTTGAGAAGTATTTTCAGCATGCATGTGTACTACTTTTCATAATTATAAACAATATTGCTGCCCTTTAGTTTTAGTAAGTATATACACTATAAATACAATAAATAGTTAAAAACTAGAAATTAGCTCATTATCTTAAACGGCTGAACATATTTCCTGAACAATAGCTAAGAACCATCTCGATGACGTCAGCTTTCAAACAAAAAAAACCTGATCAAAATTGGTCCATTCGTTTAGGAGCTACGACACCACAGACTGACACACAGATACACACATAGCCTACATACACACACAGACAGACATGCCAAACTTATAACACCCCTCTTTTTGCGTCGGGGGTTAAAAACACCTCCCTCTCTTGTTAACAGTAGGATGAGTCTGTATAGTGGCATTGTTGTTTATTACTTAATGTGATGAATGAAATGCATAATTATGTAACTTGTACAACTGCTGTATGTGAACCGTCATTTATCAATGCCAAATGCATTACCGTACAGAAACCACATGTTTCGACACTCTTTGTGAAAAATCAGCTGTTTCTCCTCCTGATTCACAATGCAATGTTCTTGGCCAAATAGCCTAGGGAGTTATCTAAGATTTGGGAAACGAAAATTTCAAATACATATTATTATTACTTACTGTTTATGGTATAAATAATGTGACACTTTTACTGTTTATTTTCAAGAGTCCACCATTCACCTGCAAAGCCATTACAACTATCTATGTATTAGTATTAGGCTATATTCAATGGAATAACTTACCTGGAAATGTATGCCGATCTGTCAGCAGCTGCGCCATCGGTGGTATGGGCAATCCTCTGCGATTTCTTGCATCTTGCAGCATCACAAGTGGGAGAATACAATTTCTCACAATGTAATTCGAAAAACAGTATCACCGTGTAAATTGGACTACACGATACATTTGAAACTGATTAACTAAATAACAAATATACTGGCGGGATTTTTTTAAAATCAGTAAATTGAATTTTTTAGTAAATAATCAGGCATGGATGTGTTTGTATGGCGGCAAATGGAAAGAGGGGAGCGGGGTTTACAGAAAAGTATCCTGTGTGCATTATAATTGGGAAAAAAATTAATTTAATTAATACTGATTTTAATGAGAATTGAATGTTTTTAATTAAAATCAATCGGATATAGCTGATATGGGAGTCGGGTAATTTCCATGATAAGTATTCAAATTAAATGTTATAATAAGAGAAAATTATATACATATATATATATATATATATATATATATATATATATATATATATATATATATATATATATATATATATATATATATATATATATATATATATATATATATATATAGCTTGATGTGGGGAGGGGTTCAGTTGTGTCCTTAACCGTAAATAACTGCATTCAAGTAAAGTTATAAAATATTAAAAAATTTAAATAAATTTAAAAAATAAAGAATTAATAAAATACGTATGGCACCTCCCTCGGACATGGTGTCTCCTTCAGGCTCCCCGACGGAAAGAAATATCGATTTATTTGATTTGTATGCTCAGTTTATCCGTCAGTGTGATTCATAACTCTCAAGAGTCATCTAGCTGCTCTGACGGTTGAGGTCGCTGGTTATGAGACATCCATAAAATGTGAGTAGAGGAAAAAAGGGAAATTTTCGGCAAATTTCGGAGGTTTTTTTTTTTTTTTTTTTTTTGAAATTTTGAGTAGTTAAAGTTTAACGTGAAATTCAAAATGGTGGTGTATATCGGGTTACTACTCCTGAGTCCTGAACCTGTAGCTGTTGTTTTTGTATTGGCCAAAACCCTCTACTTCTGACCATGAGCACATGAGCATTGCTGGTTTTTGTGTGCTGTACCTAGCAACAACAAGGCCTAGTTTGTCAACTATATGTGTAAGCCAATGTATAAAATAGTAATGGTAGATAAGGAAAAAATAAAATAAATAAACAAATACATGTACTTTTATAAATTTCATTTTTTCACAAAGTCTTTCTCATCGATTCATAGCCGTGCAAATTCAGTCACATGATCTGGGTATTTAAAATATCAAAATGCGCCAGTCTTCACGACTACTTCGTAAATGACTTCTGACAACTTCTTCGCTACTCGATCATTAATCTTCGCAACTCTTCAAGACTAGTACTTCGTGACTTCGCAAATTCTTTGCGACTCGTTAGAGAATCTTCACGACTCTTCACGACTACTTCATGACTTCGCGATTCTTCGTGAAATTTGGCGAATCTTCTTTACCTCTTCACGAATCCTCGTGACTTCTTCGCGAATCTTCGTGACTTGTTCGGTAATCTTCATGAATACAGAGTTACCAACTCTTGAATTCATTTAAGCATTAATTTCAGGATTTATATCTTAAACATATCAGGATTCATTTCTGAATTCTTTCGTGTCTAGTCAATGTAGTTTCATTCTTTCAGTTCTTGGATTATCCAATATATTTTATGCACGTAGGAAAAGTCTCCAGTTTCTTGCATAAATATCAAAAGTCTGAGTCTGTCTGTGAGTTCATTAGGGTTATCGAAAAGTTCATAGTCAGTACATCGGTCAATTTCCATAGTCATCATGTTACCCATCACTGTCTTTACGCTGGGGAGATCTGGGAGTGTGTTGGAATGATGGTCATCGATATCTTCGTCGACACTGTCTTCATCATCTTCAACAAGTACACCACGATTCATTTTCTTTGTCGAAGACCTACTATCATTATCGAATTCTTCCATGGAATAAATATATATAAGTTTATTTTTATGAGTCTCATCTACATCACCAGTCTTTAAAGCTTCGTTATAGTTAAGTTCCTAATTTTCACGCAAGAGTTTATCAACAGAGCAAATTCATGTGAGGCATACACATTAAGGGGAACAAAAAAGGCTAATAAAACATAGGTCAATAACCTAACAGATTGCGAAATGACAGTTATGTATTGGGAAGGGGATGGGACAAGGAAGCTAGGGAGAATACAAAGAATGACTGGCATACATTGACATGTGTGGATATACGAAGTCCAGTACAGTTAGATATGGTTACAGAAGAGCCAAAGATTAGACGTGCCACACACTGCTTGCACATGTCCTCTTGCATTGCCACTCTTCTAGACGACATTCCTGAGCTGCGACATTGACCCTATGTGTTTAACATACAATGTACAGTTGGAAGTGTGGTGTAAGCAAACAACAATTTGTAGTATTGCAATAAAATATTAAATTTATTTAAATAATAATAATTTAATTTTTATTTATGTATTATTTATATAGATTTATTTTATATGGGGAGGGGAGACATACACTATGAACAGTATTAGCATGTAAGTGAATTGTTAAAATTTTAAATACGAATTGTCGTCGTCTGGAGGAAGCGGAAGTGACTGGTGACAATATTCTGCAGGCATGCGACGGGCGAATACAGTTTTGTAGGTGGATTGTTCCTCAGGGTGCCACCTGGTTATTACCCGGCCAGGGCGGGACTCTTACTCAGGGCCATGCTCGGCTCGGCTGGCGACACTTCACTTCCTCGGCGAACTACAAATCCGTGCACGGAATTGGTAAGGATGTTCGGGAGGGCTCTGATAAGACTGCTGGGTAGCACTTCTGGGCAGCCGCCCACTGACCACACCCTAGAACCGTACTATGGTCAGTTCCTACATCATGTACAGGAGAACTGGGTCGTAAATCTACTTTACTGAACACACCGATCACGTACACACTATTCCCGTAACACTGATGTCACGCACTCTTTGAGTTATGCCACCGAGTGAAGCTGAGGCTTGGCAAGCAAAACAAGTGGTGAGATACAGTAGGCCTACATGTATAGGCCTATCTATAAAGTTACTCCGGAGACCCGGTGTAACAGGGCGAAGCGAAACAAAAGCAAAATCGGGTACACAAACTACTCCACACCAACTAAATTAATAACGCAACCTTTTTCTTCCTCCTCGCATCCTACCTCTTCCTTTGTTCAAGTTCAACTCCCTACACAAAAGGTGGCAACCGGAACCAGCGGACACCAATCGAGACAGGTACCGTTATTAACACTAATAACAAATCAACACCTCATTATATTATATACATAGCATTAACCACTGCCCCTAATTAACAAACCTTGATCCCCGCACCTGTTTCCGTAATTTCCTTTCTGTTCTCGGAAAGTTTTCATAATCTTAACCTAGTTAACCCGAGTATCAACATGGCAACATAACCCCAAAACAAAATAAACAAACCCTTAAGTTTACTCTTTACATTTTCAGTTACACTAACACAGGTGGCAAACATACCCAAAAGCAAAACTAACACAGCCACTACTTTGTAGGCCAAGTGCCTTCGAGGTAAAGTTGAGGTGCGGGGTCACAACTACACACGGACGGTAAAGGATGGTCGGGGAGCACTCAGGGGTGAACGCTGTCGAGATCGGGGCTTACAACTGTACCTGTCCAGGGGCCCGGTACGATGACAAAATACTAAAAAAAATTAATTAATCAATTAATAACCCAAGAAATACTTTTTAAATTATTGAATAACTATCTATATTTATATAAAAAGGGGGGAATAGGGTAAACAAGAAGAAACCTTAGCTCTAAATATAATTAGTATTTAAGTATATTGTTAAAATACTAGTAACTATAAATATGTTAAAAAATTAAGTAATAATAGGACTATTTTGAATTTCAGAATATCGATTGATTTTTATATTATGTAACAGTATATACACTTTTAAGTATATTGATAAAATATCAAAAAATTGGAAATATAAATTAATAGTTCATCAATTATACTTTGTAATTATTAAATATCTTTTGAGTGTTTAGCAGGGGGTGGGATAAGGGAGATTACGTACGCTATAAACATTATAAACAAATGAATTTTAGTATAGTGCCAATATATTTAATAATAAAAAATTATCGAAAGTATAGGGCCTATCTATAGATTTTGATTATCAGTTCCCAGACTGAATCCCAATAACCATTGAGGTCATGTAGCCGCTTCGTGCATCGAGACCTTACACCTCGGAGTCATCAGCCGCTTCGAGCTGAGGCTTGATCACGGCCATAGAGGAACATGTCTGGACAGTGGTGTTGAAAATTGACCCTGTTATGACTGATTGGCGTCACTGGCACACTGGTGTTGTTTTAACCGGATATTAGAGAAACATACAGATGGAGTACAACGTATGTCTTGGGGCGAGGGGTATGAAACCTTGAGACGGAAGGGAGAGGAGCCCATCCGTCATATTGGAACCTGAAAAATGTTGTTTTATTTCCATAGCAGCTGTGGGTAGGCCAACTATAACCTTATATCCCAATATATCTACAGGAACAGCTGATTTTACTTCGAAACAATTCCGCCATATTGCAAACTGAATAAACAAAGTGGACTTGGCCTCAGTATAAGCTGCTAATGCTCCACCTGTACTTTTCCCTCGTCTCTGGTTTTAACATTGCGCAAGGCTCTACAAGGAGCAAGCTCGTGTCGGAGCTGCTAGGAGCAATGGTAGTACGACACTATTTTACATTGTTAAAATAGCACTTCGTTGCTAGTGGCACTTTCTGGTCATGAAGAGGTCAACTGAACAGCATTGGTAGATAGGCTAGTGTCCAGACCTGTAATTCTAAGATCGTGGACTTGAGCCATATGATTTAACACTTCATATAAAGGTAAAAAAAAGGGAAATTTGTAAGGGGAAAGGGAAGTTTTTGTAGGTAAATTAGTGTAACTCTGCACAGTTTAAGGATTTAACAGACTATATTGACTACAATGAAGTTTATTTTATGTCTCTATGGGGTTATTATGATAAAGTATTTGCTGTTGCTGTTTGTTGAAATGTGTATTATCAAACGGATTGTTTCAATCTGAGTATAATAAAGCCACGTTTTATGCAACTTAATCTTTATGTTACTTTTGACAATCGGCAACTTTGTTAGTTTCTTTCTTTTATGTAGATAGATAACTTTATTGTCTACGAGCTGTCCAACTTGCTCAAATGCAGTCCTTTTGTAATTTGGATTTGTACATCAAAAGGGTAGTGAACAAAAAAATTTTAAACAAATATTTCTAACAGTATCTTTTCCTTAATGGCATGCCAATTACTCATTCTTTGCATTAACTTTGTTGACCTCTATTTGCTTTCATATTGTCCTCTAAAACAGAAAGAAACGATGCCTTTTTATCGCCCTCTTAAGCAGTTAACATGGTTATACTCACTTCCCATACAACACAACTAAGTGGAAAAAACAATGTTGCGAAATCCCATTAAAAATTTATTGATGTCATGGAGACGTCGACAGGACATCGTTATAATGTCATAGGGACATCCAAATGTCCTCTTCTTAGTACGTCGCAAAATCTTACATCTTAGAGACATCGCCATGGGGGGATGTTCCAACAACATCTATTAAAGGAACATTCCGGTGACATCACATCTGAGACGTTCTGGCGACAGGTCAGTTTGCGACATCAAGAAAAGAGGTATTTCAATGTCTCATGGATGTTCCGAGATGTCTCTGGGAAATTATGAAAATCTTTGAGGGCTGTGGCAGGATTTTATTTCTACTTAGTCGTGCTCTAGAGGTTTCGTATGTCAATAAAGACCAAAATTGATCATCTTGAATGTACTGAAGAATCCAGCCTGCAAATTCAGCATGCATGCTACATAGTGATGGAGTGATATGATCCACTTGTTACCCAAGTAGACTTGAGATTGACTCTGGAATGAATATTCATTCTCTAGTGCTCCTCGGTTGTGCTGTCGACAGTTTTGTAATGCGTACCTGGAAATCAGGATATGACAACTTGTGTTCATAATATCAGTATTGATAATATATTTTGGATACAACCATATAAATACTGCCCTTTTAGATTATGGCAGCAGTAAGGAAATCAGTAACCATGAAAGTATTTTTAAAATTTTAATAAGCTTTGCATTATGAGGGAAAAAATAGGTTGCCTACAAAAACCTAAAGGAATATGTGTGTGTGTGTGTGTGTGTGTATATATATATATATATATATATATATATATATATATATATATATATATATATATATATATATATATATATATATACATACATACATACATACATACATACATACATACATACATACATACATACATACATACTCATATATGTGCGGAAAAATTACACGTCTTAAATGTAGGGGTGGCTTAGGGGTACTAAAACAAGTATTTTGAAGATGGAACCATGGGTCTCCGACTTACCGTTAAGTTGTTACACGTGTCCGAAGTTACAGGTCATGGATTGCCTACTTCAAGGCGCGCCTTTGTTTACATCTGAGCCAGCGTTGTGAGCCGTCAACGCCTGTGCTTTCTTGCCGATATTTGACATGTGAAATAACATAAAGTACGCAGAAAAACTAAAAAGCACAGAAACAAAAAAGAAAGTGTTTTACTTTTAACTTTTAACTCGGTTTATCGTACTAAACGATTGTGGTGAAACCGGCCCTAAGAGTCATAGGTCCGGAAAATGACGGTTTTCCCGTTACAATGTATGGACACGTGCAAACATGTCAATGTTGCATCTTTTTACCGCCGTCTGTACCAGGCACTTGTTACTACAGTCAACAGCAAATGCAGTGTGGCTGCCTGCCTAGCGTTCGACGAGGTCGCCATGGCTCTACACATGTTTCCTAATGAAGAAATGGCTGACACCCACTTCATGCATGGGCAAGATAATGGCAATGCACAAGAGGCAGCTCGAATGTATCAACAGACGTACCCGCAGAAAATACAGCCTGATAGTATTCACAAGGGCACATCAGCGCCTGCGCGAGACAAAATCATTAAAACCTAACAATCGACATGCAAGTAGACCAAGAACAGTTTTGACACCGGAAATGGAGGAGAATATGTTACAACAGTCTGATGCAATGCTGGGCATAAGTATCGGACGAGTTGCTGCAGCAAAATGTATTTTGCCATACCTCATATGGCGGGTATTACATGAGGGACAGGTGTACCCATATCATGTACAATGTGTGCAAGCATTGGCCGCACCAGACTTTCCAGCCCGGGTTGCCTACTGCCAATTGCTCCTGGCAGAATGTGGACGAGATCCACAGTTTCTCTCTCGTGCACGTTTTATTTACAGACGAAGAATGCTTCACCCAAGATGGTATCATGAACATCCACAACACACACGTGTCGGCTTATGCTCACCCACATGCTAGCATTGAGACTTCACATAAGCGGAAATACTTCATTAATGTTTGGACAGGTTTCGTTGGCGATTGGTTGTTAGGGCCACATGTCCTACCTGATCGACTTACTGGTTGTGCGTACCTTCATTTCCTGCAGCACGAACTAGCATTTTGACGTTTTGATACTTGGGAACACTGGTATTACAGCGTAACGTGTAATGTGTCATACTGGGAAAGCTATTGGTTTCCGGAACTATGTTTGTTAGCATTATTTGCTTGTATCATCGTCCTCGACACACCCCTTTCGTTTGTACCTATAATTACCAAACATGCTGTATGTATGTATGTATGTATGTATGTATGTATGTATGTATGTATGTATGTATGTATGTGTGTATGTATGTATGTATGTGTATGTATATATATATATACATACACACACAAACACACAGTTTACTAAACTGTGATTTTAAAATACACTTTAAACATATCTATATTATTATTGTTTGTACAAACTGAAAAAAATAAGAACTTAGAATAGAAATAAAAACAGAAAACTGTATAAAACATTTTTACAACAAACATTTAACTGGTAATTATAGTTATATTAAATTTGTCAATCGTGCACCAAACATTTCTGTTTGTGTAGGTGTTATGGGTTACCTATAACTATAAAATATACCTCAATAACAATTATTTTTAAACAGAAATTTTGTAGGTACAGTATCTCAGGTAATATTATGTCTGTCAATCGACAGTTATAAACGTGTGGAAAAAAAGCAGGAGAGAAACAAAATTACTATGAGCAGAGATGTGTTTACAAACTGATATTTTTTTTTTCTTTTTATTGACAACTTGCAGTCGGCATTTCTAGATAAATTCAGTTTATAACCTCACCACTGCGAACTACTTGACTGCATAATGTGAATGTTCGTGCACATATGAGCTCGTAGTTACGAGAGAAGGTCTACACATTTTTTCTAAAACCAAAGGTGTTGGAAATGTTTGTGGTTATAGGAAATAAATTTTTTTGGATAGTTGGACAGTTGAGCCGGTCTATGGAGACCATGACTTGCTGTTCATGCTTATAAACAGTTGCAGTTTTAGGTGACAAATGCAGAACTTGGAAGTGTTAAGACACCGATTGTGCCCTTCAAAGTGGATAAAAAAGTGTCTTGCTGTCACCAGGTTGCCGTCCATTCATAACTCAAATTATGGTGTTCTGGTCAGCGACAACAAACTCTTCAAAAAGCCACAGTGGCTGTATATATACCAAATCAGTAGGGGCACCTGATCTTCGTGAAAAGATTTTTGCACCAGCTTGTTCCTGAGTGTTTCGTACAAATCAGTACCTCTGCTTCATATTAATTGGTAACATGTACTTGGCTGACGACCCTCTTTTGACTGTGCCAAAGTTATTTCGCCATCACACGTGAGTTGCGGTTAAAACCACAAGAATTGTGAGAGTAAAAACGTCAATTTACTGACCATGAATCACAGCTGTCGATGTGCACGTAAGGCATTGAAATATGCTGGTGAAAAAAATATTTTCGCAGAAATCTGCAACAGATGCCATAATGTCTTCCTGGTATTCTGCTCTGATTCCCTGGAGAACGATGCCTAGAATATCCATCCACTGATCCATAATTCACCAACGTACGGCTGCTTTGAGCTACTGATACATATTTTCCAATGAGTAATTCTAAGTAGAATAAAATACTATAGTCCTTAATCGGGTAAACCATATCAGGTTGCTGAAGTTTCTGAAGTGTATGGACTCGAAATGTGCATCCTTTGGTCAGTGTTTATTTTCAAAGAAGGGCCAACCTGTGGTATAGGCTACGGAGGCTGTTATAACCATAAGATGACAATGCTAATAAATAAATGTTGTTAAGATTATCCTTACAAAGCTTGAATACGGAAGCCTGCAATAAAATATGATAACCTGATAAATCGTGGAACCAAACACGCGCTCTTATTTCTACACTATTTATACAAAATGTTAACGCCCTGAATATTTCTTTTCAGTCTGAATGTTTAGATTTAATATACTTTACTCAAGAGTTGCAACATAATTATGTTTCCTGAAAGAATAGTTCCTTCTAAGTCATAGTAAAAGCGAAACTGATTCTACTGACCCGAGGTTTCAGTTTCACAAACATAGTGACGAGTTCTATGTGGTAAACATTTAACACACCTTTGAATGAGTTTACTAAACGATTCAAGACTATCTGACTTTTGTGGCAACTCCAAAAAGATTTGTTCTCATTGAAAATATTGTTATAGAAAGCTTGTAAATTGTGCATCCAGTAGTAGCCAAGGATCATAATGGTTCGCTAGCATTAATGGCGGATTTGAGAGGGGGCGGAGGAGGGCCCCTCCGTAAGAACCTTATATGTTTTTTTTTGTGTATAACTTTGTTAACACACTACATTTAGACGTATAAATATTTGTAAATAATTCAAACATGCGCAGTACATGGGCTCATTCATTACACATTACATATTTTTTCTCATATGCACATTTCATGTGGACACAGTTTAAGCCTTTTTTTGTGTAAACGTTTTGTCTGGTAACTGTGCATGAAAAAAATAATTTACTGACACCGGCCGTAAAACAGTGATGATGTGTTGTAACTCCATTATTGCAATAGTCAATATTGTTGAACAACTTGTTCCATTCTCTCAAGCTCTGTTTTATGTAAGCGAGGATTGTTCTTGCTCGAGAAGCGCTGTGTGCTGTGCTGGCGGGAGGATGTTTCCTGGTAGTCAGGGCACTCTCACCCAATCATAAATAAATGCACATAGCCAGGGAGGGCAAGATACGAACTACGGCGACACCATGTCTTCACACACTTTTAGTCGCTAGAGTGCAGTGAATGAGTAATGGTTTCAAGTTCTTAGTTATGATGAAATTTTACGTTATTATTTAAAGGTTCATTACTAACCAGTAAGCATATCAGTATGTGTGAAAAGAGCACTTGTTTACATAATTTTAATAAACTGCAGAAACTTGGAGAAACAGAAGCCCACGGTGCTAATACTGTGACACAGGTTCATTTTTATTTGATACTTCATACCACGAAAGCATTTTAAAGTCGTTAAAGTGTAAAAAAAATCTAAATTTTAATTGTACGAAATAGCGTTAGTTTTGTATATGTTACTAGTGACTTCAATATCCTCTCGTTTTCAGCGCCATACTATTAAAAATTACTCTGCTCTATCGTCTCAAATAATAGTAATAACACAGTAATAATTCAAATTATTATTTTGTAACACATTTATTAGAAAATAAATAGCTGGATTGGCCATAGAGCAGATAAAATGAATAGAGACAGCAAAGTCAACTATGCCAAAAGTAAAGCCCTTTAAAAACTGTTTGCTCGTAACCATATTGGCACTTTTAAAAATAATTATGGGGAATTCCTCACAGGTACTCCTCGATAAAATTGCGCCCTTGTGAAGTTGCGCCTTAGGCCTAGGCACAGTGGGCCTAGTGGTAAATCCGACCATGCTCTCAAGCACAATATTTTAGCTTGCACAGTATTCCCATAACTACATGTCAAAGTAATTTGTACTTTACGGGAACATAGCCTATCCCAGCGAAAACCTAATGAATTAGTGTAGTGAAATAATTAAGACCTTGAAAAATTGTATGTAGGGGTAGCGAAAATGCGCTGAAGTCCCTAAAGGGAACAAAAGCGCAAGTGGCGTATTCTGCATAACGTTTGTACTTTTCGTGGTAGGACCTTCAAACATTGTATGTATGTAGGCTTACATTAAGGGGATGTCCCAGTAAAATTTTAGCTAGTGATGCAAGTGTCTACAGAAATACACGTCATTCGTACACCATCATAGTTAACTGTAAGATGTTTAAAAATAATGAATTATAAAGATGTAACGAATGCTTCTACCGTCTCATTTCTTAATACAAAAGATGAAATAAAGCGACAGATGGACCTAAAAAGCGACAAGTTCCGAATAGGGTATCCACTTAATCCTGTCGGTGTTTTAGGTTTCCGAGACAGTCGCCTCATAGATTGAAGCTTGAATTAAAAAATGAATACTTAAAAACATAGTGTTATCGCTTTGAATTTTAAATGGCGTGTATCCGCGTAAACCAT
>PNEQ01101484.1:0-13471 GCA_003012365.1 Medauroidea extradentata | reverse complement strand
AGATTTCTGTTTTAGTAGTCCTACTTTGGTGAAGAACTGTGTGTTTTTTGAGTAATGAAAGTTTGATTAGGCCTACTAAAATATTTGCAATTTTGCTTTGATAATCAATTTTTAGAAAAAATCACTTTTAGTCACTATATTGTTATTCAAAGTCACTATTATCACTTTTTTTGGGCTTATGATATGCTAACAGGCCTGTAGATGCCATCTTCTCATTTTTCAGCACACAGTCACCAACTGCTTTGCCGTGCGCTCAGTTTTTAGTCCAGTACTTCATTATAAATAACGCACTGTATAAATTGATTTATCACTGCCGATGCTTGTCACCTTGACTGGGCCCATAACCTTTTAGTAATTTACTTCTTGTTTTTATTTATCGCATACACTCTACATTTTTCAAAAGAGAAATGATGTATATATTTTTACAACAAAATAACAAGAAAAGACAACAGGCATCATGGCTACCAACGTGCAGCCTGTCAACTTCTTTACAGTGCCTACATTAGAGCTATTGAACTTTACATCAATTCTCAATACTTTAAACAAATTGACTTTAAATCATTTTCTTTCCTTAAGTCTTAAAATAGCCTCATAACATACAAATCATCCATTACTACAAAATGTCCAATGATTGTAACACTGAATCCATTTGTAACCCTGCATGTAGCTCAAATTCCATTTAAAATAGAGTTCAAAATTTGTTCCAACCACATCAACTTCTTATTACAGCATGAACAAACACCTTCCCTCACGTCAGTTCATTTCCAACATACATATAATTACAATATTTATCTTAATCCTTTCAAGATAAATCTGTGTTCTCTATTATACTAGAGTATATATTAAACCAATGTTACAATCTAAATCTTCTTACATTATGTCACCTTGAACTGGACCCAACACAATACATTACTTCCACAACATATAACTACAACTTGAGATTTTACTATTGAAATAGTTACCCTGCTTCCTCATTCATTAACCTTCAAGAATTCACATATCATATTATACCAAAACAAAATAATACCAGTATAAGTACATTGAACCTTTCTCATGCCATTCTTAGCAACTAAAGAAAATACAAAGAAAATTTAAATTATATTTTGTAAAAATTGCTGTGTCCAAACAGCTGATCACTCTCAGAAACTGGGTCAGGCTACTGCCTGGCCACAATACAAAAAAACATTAGTTACAATACTTTTACAAATTTGGTCACTAATACAGTTGGTTTACCAATTTTGATTAAACCATTCACCCTTATAGACTACCCTAATATCATCGCGACATATTCAACATCACAATTTTGATTCTGAAACATTACTTTGTATTACTTCCTATCCTACAAAATGCTCTTTTTCATTATAGTCTTTCTCTTGGGTCTATGTTCCCAATATCAAAAAACAACTTGAAAGTGATTACTACTTAGCAGATAATATATGTGACTGTACTGGTATGTGACTGGGCTGGCAGGTTCTCGCAGAACACACATAACCGCAATGCCAAACAATTACTTTAAGTGTTCCTGTCAGCAACACTGATCACTAACGCAACATTGTAAATACAGAATGCACCCAAAAATACAATAATACAAAACTTCACTAAGAGCATTACATCAATTACTTCAAATCATTTAAATAATTTACTGTACTTTAACTTCACTTATCATCTCTCCATCATAAGTTCAACAATAAAATAGTCTAGGTTGGGCCTCCTCCTACCAACATATTACATCACATTAAAATGGCCACCTTTAGGTACCGAAAAACTGGTTCTATGTGTGTCCATTGGTCAACTGCGGGACATTTGCTCTTCTTAGCTCATAGAACAAATATTACTTATTTGCCAATACATGGCTACAAAAACCGATTGAACCCAAGCCAGCTACTTTCAAAACAATTTGCTCATATTTATTTAGTTAAACAATATCAAATTCTCATCAACCCTCCCAGTAACAACTCACAACCTTAATGATCAGTGCTCAAAGAGTATTTATGTCTATAAAGGTGAGAAAATAAGAATACTCAGGTGTGGTCCTGCCTGGCAACCATCATCCATGAGTGTAAACAATGTCATTAGCCAAATAAACTTATCAGAACATCAATAAAATTAAGAAAAAAAAATTACTTGAAATATTAAAATTACCATGTGTAAGTGTTGTGAAGAAGACAAAACGTATCATGAAAGGCAGTACAAATATCACGCAATTGCGGCATGTGTGCACTAACAATGCCCACAGTCAGTCACAATTAGCTTTGTACTTGGAACATTAATAAAATACAATGAACTTCAACAAACACAATAAATTCACTACCATCAACTTATCATAAAACCATTCAGTTGTATACGTGTCAAATTAACTTTTATCAAAATTTGTCTGGCCCTGACCAGTTCTTAAAAAAAATATTTTCATACAACAAATTTGTTTTAATCCACAATACACAGTAGTATTCCTTACTTCTATACGATTGACATTTTCATTACCAATTGTTGCACCGAATAGAAAAAAACTAATTTTTTCAAATAAATATGTTCCCCTGAACGTATGATACTCAGTCTATGAAAACAATAAATCTTAAAATTTATTTTATCATAATGTACACATTATTGTCTTGCTCTAATGCAGCTTCCTAGGCTTGCATTTTCTTATGCCCCTTGATTACAGAATCAAATATGTACCAATAATTTCTTCCTGTATTTGTAGCCCTTCGGCACAACCCTAACCACCTTCTTAGCACTACTCACTTTCCACCTCTTCCTGCACACCTTCCCTAACCTTAGTACCTTTCTGATCAACTCAGCCGAACTTTTAGTTCCTCTGTCTAGGTTTCCTTTTTCCCTACATGACCCTTGGTCGTATTCCCCTTCGTGCACAGTTTCCCTTACAAATAAACCCTTGCCTGGGTCTCGAGACAAGACAGTTTTCACTTTTCTGGTTACCTTTTCCCCCATCTGTACCTCAGTACATTTCTGACCCCCCCCCCTAATTCATTAAATCATAGTTACAGACAACATTCTCATTACACAAACACTCCAACACCTGTATCATTTTTTCCCTCCCTTGCTTACATATTTCCTGCAAGTAGGTCGCCTTCGGTGAATTCTTCCCCTTGATGAAGTCATATTTTTACCTGAATTTGTTACATACTCAATAGTGTTTACTACTCTGTTATCTGGTTTTTGACACACGTTATCACTATTTGTTTGGTTTTCTATCCCCCTTGTTCCATCATTTACCCTGTCTGTTACATCTCGTGTAATTTCCTCTAATTTTTCATTCACTTGATTTTTCATGTCCTTCAGCACCTTTACTCCTGATCAGATACTACCCTGGACCTCTGCTAGTTGTTGTTTGAATTCTGTTTGCAACCTATCAAATTTTTTACTCTGTTCATTTACTTCAGATTGAACACTACCCTGAAAATTTGTTAACTGTTGTGTTAGTTCTGTTTGTAATATATCAAATTTTCTTGCCACCTCTGCTAGCATATCCCTCATCATTGATTCTAATTTTGAATTATCTGCATTATCTTTGGGAAAACCCCTAAGTTCTTGTTCTTCGTCTGACGCACTGACTATGCTATATTCTAACATTACACCGAACAACAATGCTTACAACACAATCTCATAAATGTTCCTTGCCACACTAAAAATGTTTCCCTATATGGCCCTTGCATTTAATAATTGTAACACTGTTCTTATTAAGATACTTTAACTTGCTGTTCACTGCGTGTTGCTCCCTCGTTGTCACTTTCCTCTTTCCCGGGTCGTTGGTTCTTCCATAAGCCAGCAGACTGCCTTGTCCTCGGCACCCTCTCGCGTCGTCCTCTTTGAGTTGATACCTGGGAACCAGCTCCTCACCCCACTTGGGCAGCCAATTGTGGCGTTTCACTCTTGTACAAGTACCTGAGCTCCACTCGTCACAAATGTAGCACACCAGTCCTCCTAGACCAGTGTACTAGCTCGGGGATAACCCAGCCCAAACAGGCATGGTTATATGCTGGAACATATCTCTTGATCGGTGGTCACGTACTCCAGAATTTATTAGTAATAATTTGGTAGGTTATGTCATACTGTAGACCAAATTTTTAATTTCCACAGTCACCGTCAGAATTTTAAAGAAAAGGCTCGTCCCGAAATAATATACTTTACTTTTTTCCACTATTTCTGGTTTATTACATTACTGTTTACATCGGCACGAAATACGTTACCCCGGTCTTGGCACGGTAGATCTGATTCACAGAAAGTTATAAGCAGAAACACAGCATCTCTATATCATGTGTTTATATTAATCAAGAAATTTGCACACGGTGAATACACACGTGGCGAAGAAATGTTTATATTAATCAAGAAATTTGCACACGGTGAATACACACGTGGCGAAGAAAGAGTAGCCATCCTGGCTCTCTGCACCTAGCGGCCTACATGCACGGGCGGAAAACGAATTTGGTATATTCAAAGGTTTTCCGAAAGAAGGTTTAAGAAAATAGACAGCGGTGCTACCGGTGCGTGTTAAGTTTTCACTCCCGAACTTCACTTCATCAAGTATTCTTGGGCCGCAGCCCGCGGCACGTTCGCTCTGGATCGCGTCACGACTTATTCTTCAAACATGGCGGAGGCAAACATTCCAGAACGAAGGGCGAAGGGGCGCCACACACTGTGCTCTCATTGGCTGGTTCTCGGTGGCGTGAACTTCGTCATTCGTTCCATGATCTAGAACCCTCTAGGGCACAATTATCAAGTACGCATTAAATAAACAAACGGCGCCAAAACTCCCGCGGAAAAAACTAGAACACAAAAGAAAACAAAGCTATTGCCTCCTACCAAGGCCACCTGGCCATAACTATAAACATTACACCCTAACTAGAACATTCAGGAAAAAATGACTGTGTCTCTACTCTCCCTTTCCGAAACCGAAACCACTGAATATAATATTACAAATTTAAACATATTAGAAAATTACGATCACATAAGACATTAATTCACCAAATAAAATGCAACGTTACAAGCAGGTGGGGTGTTGGGAATGACCAAGGGCAAAGATTCCCGCAGAACCGTGATAACAGAAATAACTTCAGGAATGATAACAACAGGGGCTGGAAAATTGGAGAAATGATAGGTTTGATGGCAGACAGGCATATGGGGAGAAGCGTGGAGTTCAAAGGAATAATGAGCAGGGGGGTAGACAGAATGGACAAAGGGAGACAACAGTAACCTGAGTAACAATAATAGGGGAAACTTATAAGGTCACCTAGTGAGGGCAGCCAGAATGAGGTGATCGGCAGAAGACTGTCAGTTGAAACTAGACCAGTTCACATGGCTGCTGTCATATTTACCGATGACAGGGATTTTTTGTTAAATGAAGAGGAGGAAAATATTAGTAAAACTTGTAACAGAATTGTCATGTAGAATAGGTGATCAAAATGTAGCTGTTTTGTTTGACTCGAGGTTTGAAGTGTCAGGCATTTCAGAGCAGTTTTTGTATAGTCTAAATGAGAGAGGGTTTTCATACCCAGTATTACCAGTACCACAACTAACAGTAATTGGGGCCACAAATGGAAAAAGTAAGAAAGTGAAAAAATTAATTTTTTTGAATTTTCGAATTGTTGAGCAAGAGTATAGAGCTAACTGTTTAGTAATACCACAGCTAACTAAAGAAGTAATTATAGGGATTGATTTCATGCACAGCCACCATGTCATAGTTAATTTTGTCAAGGGATGTATTACTATTAGGGACCATATTTATCAAATGCTAAGTAAGGGGACAGTATGTAATAGGCAGGCATGGGTATTGAGAGTACACCTGGTAGATGAGTGGGAGAGTGGAAGGGAGAAGACTGTGTTGCGTGAGGCAGTGGGGGAAGATTTTTTGGAAATACATCCTATTGAAACATGTACTTGGGAGGAACAACTTAGTAAAGTACTGGGAGAGTGTGAAGTAGGTAGTGAGGAAGAGTGGATATGATTAGGCGAGTTGTTAAATGAATATCGTGGTGTTTTTTCCAATGAGCCTGGGCTTACCACTGAATACACAGCGAGAATACCGGTCACTGATGAGACACCATTCAAAGGGAAGACATGCCCAATACCTTGGGCATGTAGGGATGAGGTGGATAGACAAATTTGTGATATGGAGAAGAAAGGGACCATAGAACGATGCAACAGCCCCTTTGTGAATCCTCTAGTGTGTACTAGGAAGAAGGGTGGCAGAGTAAGGTTGGGTGTGGATTCAAGGGCTTTAAAGGGGAGGATTTTTCCTGATAGGCAGAGTCCAGTTGAGCCTGACACTCTGTTTACATCATTTTATGTATCTAAATACATTAGTACCACCGACTTTGTAAAAGGTTATTGGCAAGTGCCTTTACGCAAGGATGATAGGAAGTATACTGCATTTTTGTACCGGGGTCGTTCGTATCAATTTAAGGTTTTACCTTATGGTTTACCCATCAGTGTCTGGGAATTTTGCCGAGCTGTAGATGCTTCTTTAGGACGAGAACTGAAATCCAGGGTAAGCACTTACGTAGATGATGTGTTAATTGCCAGTGAAACTTTCGACAAACACTTAGAAATTTTAGCACAACTATTAGCCAGGCTTAGAAAAGTGAATGTTACTTCGATAGACAGGAGGTAGAATTGTTAGGATTTAAATTGAGTGCTGAAGGTATTAGACCCGATCCATCCAAGGTTGGTATAATTAGAGATTTACCAGTACCTAGGAATATCAAACAATTGAGGGGTTTTTTAGGTTTGTGCAACTTCTATAGAAGATTTGCAGAGAAATTTTCAGATGTGGTAACACCATTATTATGCTTATTAAAGAAGGATTGCAGCTGGCATTGGACAGATGAATGTCAGGATAGCTTTGAGAGAGCAAAGGATTTGTTCATTGAGGAGTGTGTAGTACACCACCCAGATTTCTGTAAAGAATTTTACCTAAGTACGGATGCTTCAAGCTATGGGCTAGGAGCTAAGTTATTTCAGAAAAGTAATGAGGGTGAAGATAAACTAATTGCACTGCTTAGCAGGCCTTTAAATTCAGCCGAGAAGGCTTATACATTAACTGAAAGAGAGTGTTTAGCAGTGGTTTGGAGCTTGAACAAATTGAGAAACCTGATTTTAGGCAGAAAAATTTTGTTTCATCAGACCATCACTCTTTAGTATTTTTTCAATTATGTAAACTGATAGAAAGTAGGTTAACCAGGTGGTGCCTAGCTTTACAGTAGTTCATTATTGACATTATATATGTGACGGGGAAGGAGAATAGAGATACAGACTTATTAAGCAAGATAATATTTGATGGTGAAGACCTGATAATGGAGGAAAGACCTAGGGTAGGACCAGTGATAGCCAGGATCCAAGTTAAGGAGGACAAGGAATTGATACAGAAATTTAAGGGCATAGGGGGCAAGCAGAGAGAAGATGATGTGTGGAAGAGGGTGATTGAAGTGTTGGAAGACGAGAGTAGGGATCTGGCTGATTCACTGGTGCAGAAGTTTCTATATTGGTATTGTTTGAGTGGAGGAATTTTGTATCGGAGGGAGAGTTTAGAGGTTGGGAGATGGAAAATTTGTGTTTCTAAGGCTTGGGTAAAACAGCTGATTTGGCATGTACACATATCAACTGGACACTTTGGGGCAAAAAAAACTTCTGGCTGTTTCACAACGGTATCTACAGGTCAGAGATGAAGAGGAGTGTAAGACAGGTACTAAGTAGTTGTGATGTGTGAGGAAAAATTTCCAAACAAGAACTGGGAAGGGCCATGGGAGGCCATAATACCATCAGTGCCTGACAATTTACTTGCTGCTGATTTGTATGGGCCATTTCTCAAGTCAAAGGGGGGGCTTCAATACATATTTGTTTGGTTAAATGTTTTTTGAAAATTTGTGTGGTGCTATCCACTAAAGAATGCTACTGCTGCAGCTTGTGTATCTAAATTAATAAATGACTACTTTCTTAGGTTTGGAACAACCAAAAGAGTGTTGAGTGATCACGGGACGCAATTTACCGCTGATGTATGGAAATGTAATTTAGCTTGGTTAAATGTCAATGTCATCCATTCGTCAGTTAGACACCCATAGGGGAACCCTAGCGAGAGAGTCATGAAAGAGATAGGCAGGTTGCTTAGAACCTACTGTCTCAGTCGACACAACAAATTGATAGAAGCTGTACCGTTAGTGAACAATTTTCTAAATTTTCATGTGCACTTTAGCACCGGGTTCTCACCACAGGAGTTGTCAACAGGGAAAGTCCAGAGGGACAATGTAGCAAGTAAATTCAAGTTACAGGATACAGTACAGCCTTCGGTAGCAGATAAGGTAGAGGAAGCTAGGTTGAAACATAAAACATGCATCCCTCAAAAGAGGAAAACAACAAGGTAAGATTTTCATTAATTTTCAAGTAGGTGACAAGATACTCTTAAGGGTGTGTGAGAAGAGTGATTTCCTATTAAAGGGAACTAAAAAAACTGTTTTCGTTATACGACGGGCCGTTTTATCATTTTGAGAAATGCAGGAGCAAATGTCTGGGAACTGGGGCACTTGACAGCTGATGGAGGTGTCAGGGGCTGTTTCAATCAGTACTTGCTGAAACCATGTATTGGGTGAAATTATTAGTTGGTTTTGTCACGTACCTTTTTCTTTTTGTTTTTGTGTTATTCTAGTGTTTGTTCTGATAGTAATTGCAGTCGTTTTTGTGGTAAAGCCATAATAATAATTTTGTGTATAAACGTTTCGTTCTAAATAACTGCATCAGGAGATTGTGCCATGTTTATTATAAATTGGGAGTGTTATTAAGATTTCTTTGTGAAAATTGAAGCATATGCCATCAGAAATTTATATAATGAAACCTTTAATTGTATTGATAAGTTATGGAAGTGTGGATTTATTGCTGTATACTAAGTATGTGATTCTGACATTTTATTTTATTTTCTCCAAATTAGTTCTGAATGCCACCAGAGCTCTAGTACAATAAAAAGAATACTCTTAGTGAGATTGTAATCAAGTAACTTGGGTAGTGGTTAATTAGACCTATATATATTTTTTTATATTGATGTTTTGTTTTGTTGACTGGTAGTACCTCTGTAAATTGGAAACTAACCTTTGAGCCTAACATTAAATGAGTTTGAGATTGGAATTAATGTTTTGGATTTGAGGTGCGTGTTTGTGAGCAGACCCGAGCTTGGTAATTTCTGAAGTTTTGTTCTAGAGTTGTTGAACTTAACTTAAAATACAGTCTGTATTTTAATGTGTTTCTGGATTTAATTTGAAAACAAAAAGAATGCCTGCTTTATAGCAGCAAGTTTACGAGTCTGTTACTGTAACCGAAAGTTCATGGTAATTTTTGTTGTGGTTTTGTGCACTTGAGAAAGGTTGTATGTTTGTTGTGTTTACCTTTGAGTGGCCATCCATGGTCATAGCTTAAAGAGAAGGGAGTGCTGCGATGAAGGTGATAGGCATTTGTGAAATTAACTATGTGATGTAATTTGTTTTTTTATGAATTAAGAAGCCTCGTCATTGGTCCAAAGGGCTGTATCCTAGTTGTATTTGATATTTAGCCTCATCGTTGTGTACCCACAATTTACCAAATTATCCAAGCTCCCAACTTAATGTAAGCCTTTATGTTTACCTCAACATACAGTGAAACTTCCCTTAGCGGACACTTCCGAATAGCGGACACTTCCGAATAGCGGACACTTCCGAATAGCGGACACTTCCGAATAGCGGACACTTCCGAATAGCGGACACTTCCGAAAAACGGACATTTTTCCAATCACCGGCAGATTAACATGGAGCCTTATGGAGAAATACTCTCTAAATAACGGACATTCTTATTAACGGACGCGGACACATAATAAGTAGTGAATAACGGACAAAATGCACAAAAAAGGGGCGTGAAAACAGTTGCAAAGCAGCTTCAATTAATGTTTCGGCAGCGCGTCGTAACTAAGAAAGTGTGATTTGTACATTTGTACACCCCTTGTAAGCAGGTAGCGCGTAGCCTCACGTTATCTCGACCCCTCACACACACACACGCACGCGCGCAGCTGCCGTGTGTAACTCGATCCTCCCACCACACACGCATGCAACGTGTGTTGTAGCGCTTAGTCATTGTTTACTCTTCTTTTCATGCACTTGACGTAATAGTGTAGCAGTCGTAATTGAGTGACTTATTTTGTGTGAAGCGTAAACGTTTAACTTTAGAGGATAAATTAGCTGTGATTAGGATGCATGAAAAAAAAAAATTAAGCGTCCGTGACGTTGCTGCGAAGTTCGACGTGGGGAAAACTCAGATTGCCGACATAATAAAAAATAGAGAAGCAATACTGAAGTCGTGGACGGAAAATAGCTGCGGTTCCAGCAAACGTACATTCCCAAAAACGGATGGACTGACTGTAGATACACTAACGTTTGAGTGGTTTTGTAGCCTCTGTTTCTTTCTTTCTGAGGCTGTGACGTTTACTCGGCAGATTGATAGTGTAGAAAACGTTTTTTTTTCATGCCTTTCATTCAATTAAGTTAGCCGTATGAAAATACTCGACTTAAGCCGAATGCATATGGAGTGAGGATTTGTTCACACACACGTTGAGAACAATGGACAAATTAGGGTGACATGAGCTGCAGTTAACGTAAACCACAAAACATTGGCAGCAAACTTTTTTTTTAATAATTACCCACGTCGATCTCGGAAACTTTGACACATGACTCGGAAATATTTCACGTGCCAAACCGGCTGACAGTGCGAGCGAGAGCGAGCGACGTGTAGACAAGGCACACAGTCTCATGCTCGCGCGCGCTAGTGTGTGTGGATGGGTCACGTCGGCCAGCCAGCTGTATCGGCGTGTGGTAAGATTTATTGCCGTACATCGTCGAAAGGTTTTAAAATTTCTCCGAAAATACCACAAAAATTCGGCCTTGGACTAGCGAGAGTTTAACGCAGTATAGAGTTAAGAAAATTATGTAGGTCTACCATTTTCGTATTAAAATTTGTTACATATGTACTATATTTTTTATAGGCCTATACTACTGTAATTCCTAATAGCGGACACTTCTCAATACCGGACATTTTTTTATGCACCAGAGGTGTCCGGTATTGGGAAGTTTCACTGTATACGCGGATGGAGCAAGACTCGTAGAAATGCATATCAACTAATCTATGCTTATAACTATTAGCGATACTGGTTACCTTCATAACATTCTTGAGCAAAGAAAGGAAACAGTTAATAACTTTAAGATTATTATTATTATTCAATACTCAACACAATTTACAATCTCTTTACAATCTCAGAAAATCACATGCCACAAGGCATCGAATTACGTCCAAATTTGACATTTAAAATTTCTTTCTCTCTCTCTCTCTCTAAACAGTTTTATAACCTGAACAACACAATCCACACACTCTTTCTCTCATGCTCCACAAGTCCAGTCAAGCCAGTAAGCTTCACAGCGCGATTACGTTTTCCATACCTCATTTTATAGTGAATAGTGATAGTCAAATCCTTCCGCTACTATTCACGTGGCTTTCTTCCTTTTCTCAATTCCTCGAGTCAAAACCAGGAATACAGAGAGTTTCGTACTCGCGACGACACAACTTCACAAGACGTCATCAATTGGCGAAATTAAAATCAAACTCACTATGTCCAAGTACAGCCGCTCCAGCGATAAATACACATACCCAGTGCAGCATCTCGCGCACTTGGCGATTAAGGAACATCGTCAGCTATCCTCACTTAGCTGAAGAAATCATTAACTCGGGCCACCGGCCTACTAGTAATGTTATACTGACGTCCGCACCCAACAGTGGTGTTGATCCTTTCTAGCCCGATCCAAGAGTGAGCACCTAGCTCCCGGTCCCCCCCCCCCCGTATCGAGTCACCAACCAGCGTGCCCCTACTGCCAGCCGCCGGAACTAGACACTTCCCTCCTCCCACAGACCTACCCCTCCATGGCCAGTGGAGTGACAGGTCTGAAGTTGAATGGGGAGCCCCAGCGCCGGGGACCGGGGCTTCACTAATATTCCAAGGAAACACTCCAAGGAAAACAAACTCTTAGTTCCAGAACTCCTATCACCATTACTATTTCCAGGGAAACACAGGGAGCACCGCTCAGTTGTACCAAAAGGCGTGATAATTGTTTGTATTTATGGAATTTGCCTTGTCGTTATAAAATATATGGGTTGAATTGATGGTGTTGGCCTCGTCGCTGATCCAATAGCCACTATAATTGTTTAAGTTGTGGTGATGTGCCTTGTCGTCGTTTCAAAGGGCATGCTTAATTAAGAGTTTAGTTGTGTGTTTTGTGGCAATCTCCCTGTAAGCAGTTTAAATGTACTTTCAAGAACAAGTGCATTTTATCTACGGTATTTGGAAATGTTTGTGACTTTATGAGTTTGGTAAAATGATTTTATTTGAAAAACTTATGGATATGCATACATGTAAACAATGCCCTGTTGTAAGGAAAGAAAAAAACAAATGTATTTATGTTTGTGTTATTGAATTAATTATAATTTTGTGCCAGAATCAATTAAATTATAATCAGGTATTTGGAAAGTGCTTTCTGTATTAATGTATTACTTGTTCCTGGTGAGATGTTTCTTGTGTGTTGTTAAAAATTAATTCTCAGTTTTATTTGTGACAAAATAACAACTTCATATTAATTGGGGGGTTGTGAAATGTTCAGCCACTTCCCCATCTTGTTTAAATCTATGTAAATTTTTTTCTTATTTAAATCTTTCATGACAGGCTATATGCAGTTTTCAGTATTAGTTTGTCAAGTGTCCGGGATACAACAGGATTCAATAACCTAGTAATTGGGGATATGATTAAATTCATATTTTCAAAATTTAAATATTAAAATACAGTCAAGAATTTTAAAGTAGGTTCATTTGTTTATTTTCAGGTTTGTTTGGTTTTAAATTGACCACAGTAAAATTTTAATTATTTTTGTTGATTTAACTTTTTTTTGTATTTTTCTTAAATTTTGAGTTTTGCAATTTTAGTATCTTTTTAAATTTTTCCTGGTGAAGTTAGTAACTTCTTATGTTGCAAGCTTCTCCAGGCTGTAGGATTTCTGGCGCCGACGTTGTGGTTGATCGCTTGCTTCATGGAATTTCTTCATGACGGGACATTCCATGTCAAATCAACCAATTAAAAAATTAAAATTAAAATCAAGGTTTTAGATTTTGACAATATTTTGTAAATATGTAGGACCTATCGCAAAGATGAAATTGGCCGAGTTACAATTTTTTTGGACTGTTAGTTTCTGAGTTATGAATTTTTTGAATTTTAAGAAAATGATTAATTTTGCTGCATTTGGAAATCTTGTAATTGCTCTGGTTCGAGAACCGTTCAACATAGAGAGCTGAACTTAGTGTCATTTTGTTCATTTGATTATGGCGTTTCATAAAATATATAACATCATTACATTACTAAAAAATATATTATCCCCAAAAACTTTAAAAAATAATTTTTTATATAACT